>OX465374.1:10268094-10530310 GCA_950004255.1 Mesopsocus fuscifrons | reverse complement strand
GGGGGGGGGTTCGCTATATGTTTTTGCTTCACGTTGGCATTACCATGTTAATTTTCCACTCATGGGGGGGTTTAACCCCCTAACCTCCCCCCCCCCCCCCCCCCCCGTGGATACGGCTATGTATTATAGTAAGTATGTATTATCTATAGATATTTTTTTTGCTTCAAGTTGACAGTGCTATGGTAATTTTCAGTTCATGGGGGCAGGGGGAGGGGGGGGGGGGGGGGGGGGGGGTTAACACCCACCAGTGCGGATTCGGCTATGAAGGGTGATGATGAAAAAAAATCAACATAGATTTTTTTGTACGAGTAAAATACCTACTTACTTTCACACCGAAGTAACACGTAAGTCTCGTATATGGGAAAGTAAAAAGTTAACTATTCAGTTTAGTGGTTTTTTATAGGGCATTGGTTCAGGATATCACATCACGGTGCGTGGGTGAGCGGTGGAGTTGTAAACTGCATGACTGTTTACCTGCTTTGTGAATAAACATGACAAACGACAGCCATGCCCAACACTCGTCTCTCATGGTTGTACTGCAACCTAAATAATAGCCAAAGCAAGTTTACTAAAAAATGTCACTGTTTTCGAAGTGGGTTCAACTATTATCATCATTAAAGTGATTATAGTAGAGCCAGAGAAAAGGTATGTATATTTTCATATATTTCTCCAATAATGCAGTTTCTTCTCTCTACGCTTTTTAAGTATTTACTGAGCCGCGATCCGCGATCTCGCCAGGACGGCAGCGCCTGTAGGTATTCCGTTAATAATTGAGCAGAAGTTAAGATCCAAACGTCAAGTTGCAGGAGGTCAAGATTTTGCTTGTCTTTTGAAAAAAGTCAGCAAAAAGAAAAAAGGTTGGGAATTTCATCGTTTCGAGTTTCGACTGACGTTTGGACAAAACAAATCGTCTAACCTAGAGTAGCAGCCCAAGCACAACCTTCACATGCGGGGTTTACGTTATGACAAATTTCTCAATACTTCAGAAATGTCATGTATTAGGCAACGCCTGAAGATCCATGAAAGTCGGTGTACACATTCGGGCGACGCCTGAAGATTCATGATTATGTAATTGGAAAGTCGGTGTACACATTTGGGCGACGCCTGAAGATTCATGATTATGTAATTGCAAAGTCGGTGTACACATTCGGGCGACGCCTGAAGATTCATGATTATGTAATTGCAAAGTCGGTGTACACATTTGGGCGACGCCTGAAGATTCATGATTATGTAATTGGAAAGTCGGTGTACACATTTGAATAGCATGTCGGCTATTCGCCATAACATTTGAACCGGTGTTCGGAAAAACATTTGGACGCATGACTAACGCTAATACTAATGACAGACAAATGACATGGTATAAGATAAGTGCCTACCTAATAAATTGGGACGTACCTATATTGGAACCAACCCAGTAGGTGGTGGGCTCCATGGCTGCATCAACACATCCATTTGTGTTTTGTTAATATTTTGCCTGCACGGTTGCTTTGGTTGCTTGGTATTTCGTCTTGATACATTTTAGCGAGAACAAACTTACAGTACCTAAGTATACATCCAAATTTGTATAGTTACTGAAAACAAAATAAATATGTAAAATCCTCAGAACTTGAAGGTTTTCTGTATTTCTGATAGAGGGATTTCAGCAATCAATGCTGGAAATTCTGTCAGCAGGAAACACAGCTTCGAGTGATGTTTATTGGGAAAATCTGCCGGAATAACGAGGTTAGTGTGGCCATTTCCCGCACGGTGCGCCACATCCGCTCTTTGATTGCCTTCTCTTCCCTATAGGTAGGTACAGTGAATCTTGTGGATCTTAGCAATGCCTTTTGCTTATAAAAGTGAACAGTAGGGGAAACTGGAAGACTTTCCATGGCGAAGTGAAACCTGTATAGGTATTAAATATTCTATATAAAATCTTTACTATATCAAGTATATATACTTCGTAATCGTATATGATCAAAGACAAAGATTTAGAATTTTATGCATGGAGGTTAGCGCGTTTCGTACCTCTCAGTGGCCGAGTGGTCAAGGGGTCCGCTTTGTGTCCTGAGAGGTACGGGTTCGAACCCCTGCGTAACGGAAAAATTTTCCGCTTACAACATGGACGTATTGGCTTCGGCCCACTCATATTCGGCTTCGGCCAATTATTCCAGCATATAGCTACTCGGTACCTACCTACTGGGAAATTTTTTAAGACAAAGATTCTCTTATAGATAGATAGTTATTATATCTATAATAGGTACCTATACTGGTATTATGAACCAAATTACCACCTAACTTGATCTCTTTGCAGTTTAGCTACCCTGTCTGTGGGGCAGGCAGGAAGTGGAGCTGTGTGCTGAGAGCTCATCATACGGCTCGGCACGCCCTCTCTCTGTCCCAATAACATTCAAATTCTCGTAATGAGAGGTCTCTGGAGCGACAAGGCTGCTCCGGTGGCGGTTATTGGCTGCCCTGGCGGATTAACTGTCCTGGAAAGGGCGTACTTCCCTGCAATGAGCCTTGTCGAAAAGGTAACCTTCACCAAAAATCAGTATGACGGCGCACTATTTGGGGATTGTGTGGATATGATGCGTATAACCTAAACACAATATATATAATCTCAGTATGACGGTGAACTGTTATGAGGATAGATTCTTCTATAGGCTTCATACAGCATATACCTGCTCTCCTCGATGTTCCAATATAGTTCAGCTTCAATTTCAACTTTATTCAACAAGAAATTTTGCTTACATTGTAGCATAGTAACCGCTGTTTGTATTCTAAATTTCCTAAGCATCATAAATCTTGAATACATCTCAAAGAGGTCTAACTTGTTGGAAGTATTGATACATGTGCTTTGTGAGCCTGTAAAGAAGAGAGAGAAGAAGGAAGGAACCTATTGAAGAGGGCGTAGAAATATTTTGTAATTGCCAACAGTAATAGCTAGGAGGACTCAACTAAATAATCACGTACAGAAACTCTTGATTTCTAAAACCGCGGTGTAGGTACATATATAAGTAGGTACAAAAACTTTCTTTGATTTTTCTGCTAGATTCAAAGAATATGATACCCAAGTAATGAAGTCTGCGGTTATCTTACTCATGACAACGGTGGCAATCAAGAAAATAAATACCGTTAAAAGAACCTCACTGCTATAAGAATTATGGAGATAACATTGTCTAATAAGTAGTCAGATTATAGACTGTCTACCTGAATATTTACGTCAATCATGACGCACCCCACGTGACGCACGTCTTACTTTTCGCGACATTCCTTTTCTATTACGATTTTACTGCTCTGGCCGGGGGATTAAAATATACGGGTAGCTCGACGACCAGGTACTCTACTTCAACGCTGCCTCCTCTGGTTTCCTTCTTACTAACTTACCACCATACCTATGTACAGATACTGATAAACTGAAACTGATATCTTCTTCTTCGAAAATTTCCGATACCTTCAAAATTCTTGTTCTTCTTTTTCTTGTACCTGCAAGGTGATTCCGATATATCTATATATTTTCCAAGAGCCCTCTTCTAATCTAGGAACCTAATGCGTTATCTATTCCCTCCCTCAATTTTGGCGTAACAAACACTGATAGTAGATAAAGCGATTCTTAAAGGATTTTTTTTCGGAAATTGTGTCAACGCGGAATTTAGGATGTTCAGGCAGGAAATCAGTTCTAAAACGTTCAGTCAATTTTCCAACTGATTGTATCCTACTGCCTGTTAACGCCACGCGAACATTTTAAATTTTTCTCGTCAATATAATTTCTGAAAATATTCCCTCAGAATCGCTACTTTTTATTAAATTTGTTGCGATATCATCTTCATTCTAAGAAGAGGCATGAAGCTTAAGGTGCTTAAAAGTTCTCTTTGATTGCCACCTCCACGCCCCCTTCCCTCCCAGGAACCTCCCTCCAGAGTGGGGCTTACCCAATTCATTACTTGATTGTCAGTACGGAAAAATACAAATGGGTTTGGGGGCCAACTTGACCCTCTGTAATCGCTGAAAAATCCAAAGGCGGAATAGTCACAAATTTTTCTTGTCTACCTACTTTTGCTCAACATATTTAGTGTGGAACGGGGTTATTGAAGAAGGGCTAAAAATCTTACATATCTCAGCAGTGGATAAGTTCTATCTATATAGGTATAAGTACTTGCCAACCTTTTGGCGGGGCCTTTCTGCTTTGTAATATGCCGAGTATTGCCTGATAGCAGAGAAGTCTTGTCTCTGTTATCGGTAAGATAAAAGCCTAATAAGTATAACCAAATCCAGGTCGGTGTTGTGCAATTTGCAGTAGTCAGCCGGTCAGGTAAGACAATTCGTGTTGTGCGTACTATATGCGCCTGTGAAAATGATGTGGATATATAAGTAGGTATACCACGGTATAGCATGTGAATGGATGGTTCCTCCACGTTTGCGCTTGACAGCAATGACCCAATCCAAACATTCGGGGAAATGTTGACGATTTTTTTTATCTTAGAAACTCCACTTGCGAAAACTGTAGAACCACATCATTTTTATTTATATCTCTCACCATATCATTTAATTTAGGTATATGAAGCTATTTTTGTATTATGTGACATTTGGCCCAAGTGGGTAGTGCCCTCACAGGGGAGAGTTGTACATTTTAATTAATTAGGAACTATAGACATATCCCCTTAAGTGAATATTTTCCCAAATGGTCGCGAGAGAGTGTTCGGTTAGGGGCTTTAGCTCTAATCTGGACTTTCAAAAGTTAATTGGTCTAATTGAGTAATTCGATAGATCTAGCAAAAGTTCAAATATTTCTTTTGTTTGCTTCTTGTTGTGTCAGCCATTGAGATTATCCCCATGTAAGAAATAAATAGGTAAATAAATCAACAGCATGTTTTTCCATATTTTTCTACCACCGTGAGGGCCAAGTGAAGCCGGGAGATCTAACCGATCTTCCAAAACTTTTGACAGAAGTCCCTATATCTGTTCGATATGTGTCTGGAGGTGGATTTTCGAGCTTGTGACAATTTTATTTTTCCTAAGGGTATGAATGTATTCTAAGTACCTACCTACAGGTTTTGTTTTCATTTTCAATTTGACCAGGTTCTGTTACCACCCCCTCTTTTCTGAAGGCGCTTTTTCTGTTGTTTATAACTGATTACGACTCCTACCCATACCTGCTTTACGTATGGTTACGCTCGATAAATCAGAAAATACTTTGCCCTTGATGTAAAAAAATCACATGACTGTTGCCACATAGACTAGAATAAGTGGGTGAGGAAGCAAAATTGATAACTGATACCCGATGATAAAGGATGACACTTACGGCACGCACCGCACTCAAGATTCTGCCACAATAGTCATCACAGAATATTGTAGGTATAACACGAGATCTCTCAAGGCTCCGTTATTGACGTTTTGATTTGAAAGGACGAAGTTTTAAGGACCTGTCTGGCGCAGTATTTACCTATGAAGTTGAGATTTTAGGAATTGGTATCATATACTCGTAGATATACGAAAATGATTTGTAATCTTTTTCTTCCTATACGAATTTTGTATTATTCGTATGAACGAGTATGTATACCTATAGTACATGCTCTAGTGCAGACGGCTGGTTTCAAAACAAGCTGAATTCCCTATACTCATGATTTTACTAAGCGCCACCCTTACACAGCTAGTGCAACATAGGTAGGTAGGTACCTATATACCTAATTTTACGTTTCTGTCTGGTAACGTGTTAGTCAGACGATACAATCGTAAGTTATATATAGATTTTTAGATAACATTGAATTTTTTATTTTTCTACTGACTGGTTTCTGGGTCTTCTTAGGATGCAGTTGCGGACAACTATTATTGTTCTACTGGTGGGTGCCGCCTTGGCACTGAAACCCATCCCCCGGACAAACAAACCTGCACAGAAAGCAGATGATGATGATGACAAAGCCAAGTGGATGCTCCCTACAAACGTCGTGCCTGACTACTACAACTTAACTCTTATGACCCACATGGAAAAGTTCAATGAATCTGACCCAGACAGCTTCACATTTGATGGAATAGTAGAAATTCACATTAACGTTACGGAGGATGTCCCTGCTATCGTCCTGCACAGCTCTGACACTACGAAAATCTCCTCTGTAACACTTCTGGTTGATGGTTAGTATTCTCTTGTTGTAGAAGACCTAAGGCATAATCATAAAAAAGTGAGCGCAATGTTTCGACACTTTGTGGGGGGCCACCGCCTATAGTATAAGAATATTCTTTTTTCGGGGATTAACACGCTGCGACGAAGAGGGTGATCTGTATCGTGCTCCCTATAGGTACTTACTAGACTACGCGATTGCTAAATCCACTACCACCCGGAAATTGCGTCGATAAAGATCGAAAAAACGAAAATATTAATAACTACTTGATACGAAAAAGTCGGGCGGTCATTGTCTGACAAGTTTGGCAAAAAATCTAAAAATTTTAATCAAATTACAGGTGAAAATGATGCTACACCACTGGCATATACCTACGACACCGAGACGAACAAGCTAACTTTGATGAGGAATGATGGTGCTAACGTCACCATCCCCAAGCAAATGTACACACTCTCCATCACATATACAGGTGTACATGGCGATGATATGCGTGGATTTTATCGCAGTGTCTACACCAACGAAAAAAGCGAAGTGAAGTAAGTAAAATAGATCATGCATGGTAGCATGGTTAAGTATATGGCAGCCGTTAACACCGATTAGTCGTGTTTAGATTTTAGATCCCATTGATATGTTCATAACTAGTGCATACATATCTCTCTCTTTTTTTTTTTTTTTTTACGCGCGACGTTCAGAGAACATTATGCGCCGATGAGTTGATTTGTTAGATGTTTTTGGCTGAAGCCGAAGACGAAGTGGCCGAAGCCGAATATGAGCGGGCCGAAGCCAGTACATCCATGTCGGAAGCGGAAAAGTTTACCTCATCTGGTTTATTTAACTTCTAGATGGCTGATTACCACACAGTTCGAGGCTTATGATGCTCGCCGAGCTTTCCCTTGTTTTGACGAGCCCATGTTCAAAGCCAAATATGAAATCACTATTCACGTACACCAAAGTATTGTTGAGCAAGGATACGGCGTTCTCTCCAATATGCCCCTAACTGATGATGGTCCGATCACGTAAGTTATCAACGGGAAAGCGTTACCTGTGTTAGGGCAAGAGCACTATCTGTACTATAAGACAGGAGCATTTTTCTATGTAACCTTATTTGCTAGCACACGAGCTTTGTCCAGTGTTATCCATGCTAGGCGGCACGGGCATTTTTCTTCGTTCCTAATTCCTAACAAGATACCTAATGCATTGAAATTTTGCAGAGACTCCAACACTGGTATGGTTCAATACAAATTCAAACTTTCGGAGAAGAAAATATCTTCCTATCTGGTGGCATTTATTGTTTCCGACTTCAATGCAACAACTCCTGCTACCTTTGAGGATGGCAAGAAACAATTCCGTACCTATGGACAAAGTCGGTGAGTTCACCTTCTGACTGAACACTAGAAAGTCCGGCTTAGTTTAGTTGATACTTTTCAAAGTCTCACTCTAATGTCTGAGAAGACAGACACTTTGTTTGAGAAAAAAACAACTGCTGGGTCTTCTTAGAATTCTATAAATAAATAGGCTAGAGTTTTTAAAAGGCCTGAACACTGCTTCCTTCTCAAGCATAGTGTCTGTCTTCTTAGACATTAGAGTGAGATCTTGACAAGTATCAACTAAACTAAGCCGGGCCATAAGTAGTATTGCAACATTTTTTTGGACATGACCTACATTATCCACACTGTTGCCTACATATACGAAACATGAACGTCTTATAAACAATTGATCAAAATCCCATTAAATACCCATCATTAATATAAAACTTTCTGCTCAAATAAACGTCCCATGCGTTCCACGTGCGAAATAGTGGAAGTTTGCTGAAAAATATTATATTCTGTCAATATCCATATTTTTCTAAAGCCCCCTCCATTGACCGGCTTCTATACCAGGGCGTGCATATAATTTTGTGCAGTTTAGTATGAGTAGGTAGTAGCACGTACTTAACGTTTCCCCATTCTATACAACAGATACATTTTGAGTGGCGAAGGGGCCACTAGCCAGCTTGCCGGACCAGGTGCTCTTGATGCTATTCGGAGTCTCACAGGGGTGGATTTCGGTTACCCGAAGGTTGATCAGGTCGGCATTCCTGACTTCAATGCTGGAGCCATGGAAAACTGGGGTCTTGTGACTTACAGGTAATATTGTAATCTTTGGGATTTCGCAAGCAAACCGCTGACCCTACAATGGCTCTAAATTAAAGGTGCATGCAAGATAATATAAACTTGAGCATGTGAAACCTTGCCGTCTGCATAATTACTGTAAGCGAAATCAACTGAATCAGCCAGTATAGTAACAGAATAATGATACTTTTCAGGGAGCGCATGATTTTTTTCAACGAAAGCAAGAATCCAACAAGCCAGAAGCAGAGTGTGGTGACGGTTACTGCTCATGAATTGGGTCACCAGTGGTTCGGCGATTTGGTTACTCTGCACTGGTGGTCCGACATTTGGCTTAACGAGGGCTTTGCCACTTTCTTCGAATACCATGCGACTGACAAGGTTAGCGGCTTTAATTAAACGAACATTAAACATTATTGTTTCGCTTTTGAGTGCTCGAGGACACCAGCAGAGATCAGTTCTAGAAGAGATGGTTGATATTTGGTTAGGTCTCCGAAAAAGAGAAACTGAGTGTTTTCTGTTGCTGCTTGTGCTATAAAGTGCAACTTTTCCCAGTGGCCTAATGGGCACTTGGCTAAAACAGAATGCAGAAAATTGTCTGATAGGTATACTCGGATTCGAAGCATTGCGGTAGCGGTTGAGTCATCTCAAGAACTCATTAGTTTCCTCCCCTTACAAGGTCACATTTTTTTAACTTTACGTAGGTACGTTACATTTTCCGAATTTACTCAGTTGAGATGCCAAATTATTGTACCTACCCAGAGAACTGATTCTTTTTCTTTCTTTTTTACTTTTTGAACAGATCAGAATGAAGGAACTGAACACAAGCACCTGGAAAATAGTAAACCAGATGGTGGTCGATGAACTGCAAGCCGGAGCCTTTGCGGTTGACGCGCAACCCAACTCTCGGCCTCTCACCAAGCCTGTTTACCGTCCCGGCGACATCGACGCTAACTTTGACGATGTCGCCTATTCTAAAGGTAGACACTTTAGACAAATTATTTGACTAAAACATGCATTCTTTGGGGATATATTGTCATAGAACACGACATAATAGGAGCGTCATCATGAGTGGCATCATCCTTCTGCCAGAGTTCCATCAAAACACATCTGCAGGTTCCTTGATTAGCTTAACAAGCTAATCAACGTGCCTGTATCCTTCACGAAAGCTTTGTCACCTTTTTATTTTCGTTTTCCTCACCATAGGTATTATTGTTATAAGCGGTAAGTAATATAGGTATAAAGGTTCATTTATTTATTTAACTTATTTTTATTTATTTTTCTGCTTTTATAGGTGGTTCTGTGATCAGGATGTGGATGCATGCGTTAGGAGAGAAAAATTTCTATAATGCTTTGCACTCCTATCTGATGAGAAAGTAAGTTATTTCATAAAACAGTGACAAAGTCTCTGCATGTCAGTGTCGGTGGATTTGAGTCATAAAAAGGTTATTTTTAAGCGCCTGCTCACCTATATAGCAGCCTGTAGCGTCAGTTCTCACCCAGAAGTGTAGGACGTATGTTTGTAAATGGGTACTGGAAGAGTAAGTACCTTAGGTATAGGCACAAAAAGCCCTTTAAATTTTGCACTGCAATTCTACACAGGGGCTGTAGATACCTACGCGCGGTTGACTTTTGTAACTCATTGTCTTGTGGGACGTCTAGGTATATTCACGTAATTGCAAACTTTCCACATAATATAGGTGGGTTGAAGATGAGAATCAGGACTTTCTGGCCTAATACATATATACAGCATTACCTGATCTGATATAACGAAACATTACCTACTTATTCTAGCCAAGAAAGCGTTGGAACACCAGAATCATTGCTCGAAGAGTTTGATGCTGTAGTCGGTGCCGGCGATTTTAGACCTATCGAAGACTTTGCGGATTGGCACCAGGTTGCAGGATATCCCGTCCTTACTGTAAAGAGAATCAACGACACGTTTCACCTCGAACAAGTTAGTGACTCACTTAACTATAACTCTTGACTACATAGTGGGGTAAGAATTGTGAACGCATTAAAGAGGAAAGTGCAAATAATTAAAACAGGAAACAAGACCCACATATACTGAGGGAAGGCTCTATACTTACAGACGAATCATGAAGAATTCATCAATATTAGATTTGAGCGAAGAATAATTTTGTTCCTTTTTAGGAGCGATTTTTGGTGAGCGGGGAAGACCCTGCAAACTCCACGTGGACACTGCCAATTACATCAACTACAAATATAAAGCCGAACTTTGAAGAGACAATGCCAAGTGGTTTCTTCAAAAAGAACAACACAAATTATAGTATTACACCTAGCGAATCCCCTCAATGGATCATATTTAATATCCAACAAACTGGTAGGTGTTATACTGGAAAAAATACCGTTAAGTACCTAAGGGCGCCCTCTCTCGACTTTGCATCTACACTAATTTTTCTGTGTAATTTCCTGCGTTTTTAGGTTTCTACCGTGTCAATTACGACGAAGCTGGATGGCAGGCTCTGACCAACGCACTGCTCACCGACCACACAGTTATCCATGAAATCAACCGAGCTCAGCTCTTGGACGATGTTTTGTGGCTAGCCCGTGCTTCCCGCAGCTACACGTCCTACGACGTGGCCCTCAACCTCACCATGTACCTCACCAAAGAGAAAGAACTCATTCCGTGGAAGTCGGCTCTCAATAACTTCAACTTTTTGTACGGCAAAATGGCTACCAATGCCACTAATGAGAACAACATTAGGGTGAGTTACATGAAGACAAAATGAGCGAGGAACGAGGAACGTCTGAACGAGGTGGCGATTGAGAACTGAGCGTTTGAGTATACGCCCTAAGAACCTGCATATTCAGTTGCAACCCTTCTAAGTAAAGTTTAATTTCCAGCAACACATCTTGGGTCTACTGAAGGACAGATTTATGGAGTTGTCTCTTATGGTGCGCGAAGATGATTCACACACAGATCGCCTTCTCCGCAGTCAGATCGCGTCATGGGCTTGCAAGCTGAGGCTAGACGAATGTGTTCAAACAGCCCAAACCCTATTCAACGAGAATATTCTTACTAAAGATGGCGAAGGGTAAGGAAAGCAAATACGAATATTCGTCTTTACCCTATGCCATCAAAATCAAACATTGTAAAATGGGGATCACAACCCCCTTGAAATTCCCAAACGAGCTGTATTTACTTTCTCGCTAGCGATATATGGCGAGAAAGTATTGTTTTCGTGCAAAATTTCGAAATTGAGATTTTGGGTTTCCCCTGATCCTGGGGGTCCCCTGAGTCCAAAAAAGTGATTTATGGAAAAAGTCTGTCCGTCCGTCAGTCAGTCAGTCCGTCCGTGCACTGCTCTAGAGCCTATACCGTTCATCCGATTTTGATGAAATTTGGTATAGACCTGTCTAAAATCACTGCAGAAGGGAATTTTCAAGGATTTGTTGATTGGTCAAAAATTGCGGTCGCTATTGCCAAGAAACCAACATGTGCAACTAAAATTGAATAAATTGAAAATTACGGCCGTTCTGGACCAAAGTTCGATCGTTTCGGCGCCATTCACATTTATTCACATTGTCATGAAATTTGGTAAATTTGTGACGAACCATGTAACTTAAACATCTGTTGAACAGAATTCAGTTATCTTCAAAATTACGGCCGTTGTAGTCAAAAAAGTGTTGAAAATGAGTTGAGAATTAGAAACCACGTTTTTGAATGGTCGGAACACATTTGGGGCTAAAGTAATAGAATGACAGCCATGAAATTTGGTATGAGTGATCTCAGATAGATGCTCGTGGGTCAATTTTAACCGATTTTGGAATGAGTGAAAATTACGCCAGCAAAAAAAATTCAAAAATATGGGATGAGAAAGTTAAGTGCGACTGTTGTCGGACCCTTTATTAGTTTTTTTCCTAAAAAATTTGCTCAATACCTACGACTTTTGCTCTTCTGATCGAACCGCGTCCACATGTTTTGAGAGTATGGCTGAACAATTCGGACCGTATATTTTATTTTAGCGTTCATCCCGATGTGAAGAGCACTGTGTTATGCACGAACGTTCGCCAGGGTGACGCGCAGGTCTGGGATCAAGTCTGGGCAATGTACCAAAACACCGCAGACAACGCAGAGCAGACCCAGTACCTGTCCGCTCTTGGTTGTGCCCTGGATTCGGAAGTTTTGAACAAGTTTGTATTCCTATCCTTATACAACAGAAGCTTATACAGTTAGGATAACAAGTGTTCTAGAGTAGGTACTTTCGATCCGCACGGATGCGGTATTTGTCATAATATTAGGTACCTATCTACTTTGTATACGTTTACTGCAGGCTGCATGCATGTATAGTTAGCCTTAGATAGGTACTTCATAGTCATGACCAGTATACTGAACTTATACCATAAAATTGACTTAGGAAATAGTATACAAGTGCATGTAGATATATTGTTTCATGGCATCACTTTTTTCGTACTTCTTTTTTAGCTACCTCAAAATGACTCTGGAAAAAGACAGTGGAATTCGCAAACAAGATCTCACTGCTGTTTTCTCAGCTGTTTACAACGGTAACCCTGAAAATGTTCAAATTGCTCTCCAATTTTTGAAGGACAATCTGACTGAAATCGCTCATACGTAAGTAAATAAACTTCATAACCTTCATAACCAAGCATTTAAAGTCTCCAAAAATCTAATTTCCTATTTTCTCGTCAGGTATGGAGGTATGGATCCTCTGGGCGGTCTCTTGACCGGCATTGCCGCAAAACTAGGAACAGAAGAAGATGTCAAAGTGGTGAGTTTTTTAGAAGATATGGATATGATAGAGCAAGCATAATAGGGCATCATAACATAGCCGTATCCACGGAGGGGCCAACCCCCCCCCCCCCCCCCCATGATCGGAAAATTTAAATGGTAATGCCAACGTGAAGCGAGAAAAGATAGGCTAAACCCCCCCCCCATGACCGCTTTCTGGATACGGGTCTAGGGCAAAACTTCAACTCGTTGCATGAGCTTAGGTATATATGGTTGAGGTAGGTACACTTCCGATTTTAGCGACAACGACCCGAGGCTACGACTGGCGACACTGAGCAAACAAAAACCAACATTTGGTATGGAAACCCATTTATCTCATTTTTAATATATTTTAGATTACTGAATTGAGCGACTACATTGCTGCGTCAAATGATACAAACATAATCGCTGCCAGAACCGGTGCTCTGGCCGCAGTGGACATCGTGAAAAGCAACAAAGCTTGGCTGGATCAGAAGCAAGATGAGATTGCTGAGTGGCTGGCACCTAAGTACAGTGCAGGACCCGCCAATACAGCTGCCACCCTTCTGGCGCTTATCGTGCCTTCTATTCTAGCACTGCTGTTTGCCCACTAGCAGCTAGCCACATAAAAAGTCTCAAGACCGAACTGGAAATACGAACGGGCTCCTCCCTCGGTCGTGATCTCGCTTGTGCCTTAACAATAACCATGTATTTATTGAAATAAATAAGGATTTTTGTCATCAAAATTTGACCAATTTGAACGATGAACCTTAACAAATGGTACGAATGGAGACTGACTAGAAAAATTACATGACAGGTAGCAGGTTACATAGGTACGAAGGAAATGGCCTTTGTTGACTTTTTAAGTAGTATACAAGGTCCAGATAATGTACCTAATCTAAATTCATGTAGGTATCTTCCGTTATATCGGCCGCAATTCAATAATAAAGAAAAAACCACTTTATTAGTTTTTTTTAGTATGTACCTACAATTGGAAGGTTATAACCAAGACCTGTCCATTTATTATAATCTCACATTGAAAAAAACTCTGATGCCGATAAAATATTGCGGTGGGCCTAACGTATGGCATACAGTAGTAAAACAACTGAAACGTCCCATACCATGAAACGAGAGGCAGGAGGCAGGAGGCAGTGGTTTATTACATGACTCTGTCCTTGCGTCATAGCAGGGTCCAGTTGACTTGGAGTAAGTTTTCTTCCAGCTCGTTCTCCAGACGATCAGGTGGCCTGAACATACTGCTGGCCGCTGTGTGGAGTGTCTGGAACCACTGGCTGGAATAGAGGTGCAGGTACAATGCGGCCAGCAGCAAAAGGAAGGCGGCGTTCATGCCTGCGCCGCCGTTGTGCGCCGCCTCCTCTACTCCGCCTGTCATGCCGCCCTGCACCAATACAAATTTTAATGCTCAAATAATTTCAGTAATACACGCGGCTCTAGCTTACTTTTATTCGACTTCGGCCAACACAACATTCAGTATAGGGGCCATATAAAAGCCTCGAAACTTTTTTCATTGAATCGCGAATGAGAGCTAGTGAGTCCTAGCACCTATGTAGATACTGGTCTATAATTTTTTTTTAACCAGGTGAATGGTTCTAGATCCCAAGGCCCTCTCAAAGAAATAATAAAAGGTCCAAAATTGGTCAAACTTGACTTTCCTTAATTTTTTACGACGATGGTGGATTTACCTATATTGTAATATACTTATAGGATTTTACAATGTGTTACAACTAATAAAAAACAAAAACTTCAATTTTTTACATAGGTAAATCAACTTTGACTTCCGACTGACAATCAGGACAGAAGAAATTAAATCAATTCGGCGGTGACAAATTTGCCATACAAAAAATGACACCTATTACCTTACCTAAGTACTATGAGCAAATCTATTGGTAAATTATTTTTCAATGCCGATAAAAAGTTCTATAAAAATGAAAAAGCGTTGTACTCACCCAAGGATGTTGCCAGTAGCATTGGCCAGTGAGGTCTGGACTGAATCAACTGGGCGAGTACGTTCACTCCCACTCCGTAATTCCAGCCTGTGCTTCAGCTATCCGAGTTGGTGCACAGGTTGGAATATGATGATGAGAGTAGTAAAAGTAGTTGCTTTTTTTGAACTCTCGTGAATAATCAGACTATAAAAATGAGACTAATTTGTGGCACTCGAAAAAGACATGTAAAGGTACGAAAAATCCTTAATCAATCTTACTTACGTTTCCTCAGTTGTTAAGCTTATAGGTAATAAAAAACCAGTTGACGGTTGGAATGTTCCATCCAGTCTGCATGTGGCATCAAAAACAAATAAGGTACCCGGATAGGTAGGTACCTATTGTATACCTATACCTAGTAGGAACCTATAGGTACTATACATCGCCATTTTGCAGTACGTACCTCACTATCAGAAAAAGAAATCATCCACGGATTTTATTTTCCATCTCTATAAGTACATAATGTTTCCTAATATGGTGCATGTTTGTAATCGGCAAACTGATTTAGCCTTTGACTCCAGCTTTGACCAAATATTTCTCAATTCTGGTATTTGCATGGCCCCCATTACCCACCTCCTCTTTTGTTTGCTTGAATGTGACGCGATTCTAGATAGAAATGGTCCAATTTCGATTCCTTTTAACGGGATAGAGTTTTCATATGGTTATATACACTCACGCACCCTCCAGAAACCTGAGAGCAACACGTCCTATGAGACTACTAGTAATAGGTATTCCAGTACCATAAAAAAACGAAACTATGCCTGCCTATACCTATATCCATCTCATGATAATAGCAGAGATATCTTCCTCGCCAGAATGATACCTCATATGCAGAGGGAAGTACCTACTAGAGAAGGTTTCTCATGCCTATGCCTTGAAGAAATTTCTCTTGTATTGGCAGTGTACTGAGGGAACGAAAGTGATTTAACATTAAAGCACTGAAGGACGGTCAAATTCTAATCACGATCTAGTAGAAGGAAATGTCTCACTCGTTTGAGATGAACATTGAGCTAAGTAAGAAAAAGATCGGCTTCTCTTAGGTAGACGCCGGTAGTGCCTGACTTCTTATCGAATCCACCAACTTTCACTCCATCGTGGTGTTGCACAATCGTGATACTTGAGTGCTCTGGACAATGATGCAAGCTGCGTCATCGCGGTCCGAAATGACGCAGCGTGTTCTGTATGACAGCACTCGGGTTCACTAGGACTAGGCTACGGCTGCCACTTCCGCCACTTCTGCTGAGACGAGTGTACCTACCTTTGCCAGGTGTTTGGTGCTTGGGAATTGAAGATTCTCAGCCAAGTGAAGGGCAAGCTGATTTCTATAAATTTTTGAGTTGAGCTTTGTGCAGTTAGCGGTTCAGTAGGTCCTACATGCATACCTTTACTTGGTTAGGGTCAACAACTGATGTGGGTAGGTAGGTACCTATTCCAAGCAGAATTTTATAAAACCAATTGATAATCATTATTGGCCTTTTGATTTTGACAAAATCTGAACAAACTGTTTTTCTGGGGGCTGCGAGGTCAAGGTTGGCATGTTTTTGCCAGTTACATACGGGTCAAAGCGAATCTAAAGCGCCGATCTGAAATCATGTAGCTATTTCAAGACTCATACATACACCTATACCCAAGGCCGTACCTAAGAAAATATTTCGGGGGGGGGGGGGGGGTTAGGTACCTAGGTAGCACTAAACTATATTTTCTCCTTAAAAACTTAATTCTCTCTAGTGTAAAGCCATGTAGTTTCGGGGGGGGGGGGGGGGGGGGGGGGTCGAACCCCCCTAACCCCCGCCCCTGGGTACGGCCTTACCTATACCTACCTATATATTATCATAATTTTTATACACTCTGGATCGTCTCGGCCAATGAAAAATGCGTTTTTTGATTTTTTTTTATGCCTCTTTGACTGTAGGTAATATACCAACATATTGTTCTTGGGGGTCTCCGCACTGACTTCGTGATACATATTTCGATGAGGAAACCCAAAAACTCCAAATAAAAAAACTTTGCCCTCCCTCTATAGTTCGATAGTCGTTCTAAGAGGAGACAGCTAGTATGTAGGAGTCCTAAAGTATTTGACACATTGCGCTTTTCAGTACAGATTAATTATTAATTTTTAATAATAATTTATATTGTAATAAGTTAGGATACCGAAGTAAACTTATATCTTCTTTTCCCCATTGCTGCCGGGGGCATCAGAGGTGTCAGCTTTTTTACAAACTGCAAAATAAAATACAAAGTGAAATATCAGTAAATAAAAGAAATCAGCGAGATTATGGTCTAGTAATGTTATACCAAAGACTATATAGATAATATATAAATACTGGATGAGTGAAGAACTGCTTACCCTTTTGGGTGGGAGTCCATCCTATCTTCTCCCCGGTGCGTTCGTTCTCGGCTTCCAACCAGACGTGCAGTGGGCGGAAGTAGTCCAGTAAAGCCTGTGCATCCATCTTCCTCTGGCCAGTTAATACCTCCATTGCATCGGGCCATGGTTTCGAACTACCCATCTTCAGCATATCTCTGTAAATCAATCCAACATAATGACTCCTTAGGTAGATAATTCGGCTTGGTCCTCGGGACTTAGATACGAACAGGAAGAAAGAATTCACGAATACAAATATGCATGCCTATGATAACCCCGGTACCAAAAAATCGATAGTAGGTAGGGGTATGGGCAACTCACCCGAGGAGTTTCCCGGCTTCGAGACTGGCGTGAATGTCACACTTGTAGAGAGGTTTCAGGTCAGGCTGTGCGGGGTCGAACTGACCAGCAGCCTCACACAGGGCTTTGTGGAACTGGAATTGAACCACGAAGCTGACGAAGTACCTGATGTAAGGTACACTCGCCACTGTGTGGTATTTCGAGCCGGCGTCAAAGTCCAATTCCGATCGGTCGACTGGAGGCTCGAAGCCCTGGTACTTCTCTCTGGAGGCAAATGTGGCATAATGTAATGGCAATGTGAGATACCTCTTAAACGCATATTAGGCTCTGCTATTCAGCAATGTTAATGGGTCTTAATCAAAAGCTTTCTACTGAGCCGCCGTCTGCGTGTATTCATATACCTATAACCGAACATTTCCGTATCATCTCTTCATGATACCTATCACTGCATCGTAAGTTTTCTAGTAAAATAATTAGTATCCACAAATATGTCAGTTGTGTGGACAGAGTAAATTACCTGAGTTGCCACCAGCGACAGTTGTAACCATCAGAAGGAGTGTCACCTCGGAAAATGGACCACCTAAATTGATCCATAAGGAAACCGAATGGGAGGAAAGCTACTTTGTGAAGAGCGACTTGGAACAGCTGGTTGATGTCAGCTTCGTGGTCGCTGGGAATATCAGGGAGCAGCTTAAGTTTGTGGAGGTGAGACTGTGTTCCAACAGAGAGGGAGATTACGTCACCAACTGCTTCATGGAAACCTGGAACATAAACAAAATTAAAAAAATATTGAAGGAAAATCCCGTTTACGAGTAAAAAGCAATATGTAATAACTTTTTTAATCCAAGGAGATTCTGTTCTACTCAGATTTACTGAACTTGCGCTCACCTGGATTAGCACCATCTCGGAAAGCGACAGGCTGATTTTTGTACTGGAGGAAATATTCTACATGCCCCATTTCATGATGGGCCGTTTCCAGGTGCTGTTGGGTCAGCTCAGTGCACTGCTTCACCCTGTAAAGCGTAGCGTAATATTTATCAGGACTCTACCTGGGTTCGCCCCTTCTCTGAAGACCACTGGCTGATGCTTGTACTGGAGATAGTACTCAATATGGCCCATCTCATGGTGAGCAGTCTCCAAATGGTCCTGATTCACTTCAGTACATTGCTTGACCCTGCACCCACAAGACATAGGAGGTAAATACACATCGTAGGTACTACCTTTCAGTGGCAGTGGCAGTGGCAGTGGCAGTGGCAGAAGAAGTTCATTTCGGTAGATGTAGTCTTTCAGCGTTTGCTTGACTTTCGCCAAATGAAAATCAATGTAAACTTACCTAAAATCTTTGCCGTCATAAAAGTCCCATGCTGACGCATGACAAACAAGATCCCTGCCGTCCTTAGGTTTCTCGAGAATACTATTATTCCAGAAAGTTTCGGGCATAGGCTCAAGGTTGAGTGACGTGAAGAATTCATCTGCAAGTTGGAAAATCTTGACCGGAGTGTAGCCCTATAATGAAAAAAAAAAAAAAAAAAAAAAAAATGAAAAAAAAACGGTTAAATCATTAAACACTGATTTATGGAGGGAGTCATAAAACAAAGTGACTTTGAGTGACCTCACCTGTTCAATAAGAGCTGGCGTGACATTAAGGGCAGGTTTGCTAGGGTACGGTCTCGTGAAGTCAGCAATATTTTCCCACGATTGACCCCACATATTTCCTGAAAATCAAAATATGCAGTAGAAGAGAGTTCCACTTAGAAACTCGTCAGTCAGACACGTTATAACCCGCTAGAATCTATGATTTTATCCATCTAAGGTTTGTTTTGAACCAAACTGACAAAGGAAGCAGCACTTCAGAAAGTTTTGGAAAAAAGTTCCCAAGGTCACTGACCTAGGAGATGGGCAGGTATGGGCCCAGCTTTCGTCACGATCTCTTCCCCGTACTGATCACGTAGACGCCTACGCACGTAAGCATGCAGTTGTTGGTACAAAGGCTGTAGCTGTTGCCAAAGAGCTTCCACCTGCTCCGGGAAATCTTGGGCTTCATAGTCTCTGATCCACATCAGGGCGGCATTGCTAATGTCTGCAAATTATAAGAACACAACTCTTTTAATTTAATGAGCCATACTTTTAAAACATTGCAAAGATAGGTAGGTACAAGGATAAATTTGATAACGTACTATTTTTCAGTGCAGCTTCGTTGAGCAACTGGACGTACTCCTTGTAATGTTCTCGCACCTGCCGACCGGACGAGTTCCTCCACGAGACCCAGAGGTGCTCCAACTCGCCTGCGTCTCTACTGTTTGCCATCAGCTTCGTGATTTCTGTCGTTGGAGAAAAACAGTCATTTGTATGTCACCTTTGGTTTCGAATTTTTTATTTTAAGGGAAATTGTGTACTATTTTAAAAACATATAGGTACCACCTGTAGGACCTAAGTGGTTTATTTTTAGATAATTCTGAATCACTGACTAGTAAAATGAACGGTGTACACCGACTCTAGGAATTACATAATCATGCATTTTCAGGCGTACCTAAGACTGCGAAGAAGGTGTAATCATACTGTAAATTGTATATTCATGAATTCTCAGGCGTTATTAAATGTGTTACTGACAAGGCAGTTTGGTTGCCTTGGCATTAATATACAATTACAAGCCGCCTCGCGGCGCTTCGCGCCGCTCGGCGTCTTGTATTGGTCCGCCGCCGCCCCAGCGGCACCGCCGTTCCTGAAATTATCGGTGCCACTGTTCAGCGGCGTCAGTTTTTGCACATTATGAGTTATCCTGGGTACAGGATCCATTGCGAATTGGATTTGCCACCGTATTATCAAATATTCGTCATGGGGGCATTGTAGCAATATACCCTATGCCTACCTTCCGCCTGGCTAAATAAATAGTGAGACGTCTCGACAAATTTGAATCCCGGGTACGACCCTGTCTTACCTCGCTCATTTCCCCAATTTCCATAGATTTAGTACTGGAGTAATTACATAAAGGATCGTAGTCAAAACCTGCACCCTTAGTCACGGAAAGTGTCTTCACCTTCCTTCGGTTACGCGTCTCGTCTGTTTTCGTTTTGGGGTACTTAGCGACTGCTTTCCTATGAGCCTCTGACTTCTCTTTCTGATACTTAGCTGCAGCTTGGCGATGGACCTGTGGGTTTTGTTTCACATTCGAATTTCCCCCATTTCGCACTATATTCGTCACTGGGGCCACCAGGCCTCTGTACCCTGCGACTGCCGTCCACGTGGCTCAATAAATGAAAAGTCCGAACTTTTTTCATCCTGGCTACGCCCCTGAATAATGCGTCCATTCCGTTAGTTTCTCCATATTCGTCACTGGTACCAACAGTAGAGACCACCCTGTGACCATCGTAACGTTCCGTCCATAAACAACACGCGGTCATCGAACTCGGTTAATCCTGCCTACGGCCCTGGCTAATTCGAATTTCCCCCATTTCGCACTTTATTCGTCACTGGGGCCACCAGGCCTCTGTACCCTGAGACTGCCGTCCGCGTGAATGTGCATAATCTGGGGTGCCCTGGCTACGGCCCTGGCTAATTGGAATTTCCACCACTTCTAAACATATTCCTCATGAGGGTCAGTAGGGCAATATACCCTGCGACTGCCGCCCCCCTGGCTCAATAAATGAAAAGTCCGAACTTTTTTCATCCTGGCTACGCCCCTGAATAATGCGTCCATTCCGGTGGTTTCTCCATATTCGTCACTGGTACCAACAGTAGAGACCACCCTGTGACCATCGTAACGATCCGTCCATAAACAACACGCGGTCATCGAACTCGGTTAATCCTGCCTACGGCCCTGGCTAATTCGAATTTCCCCCATTTCGCACTATATTCGTCACTGGGGCTACCAGGCCTCTGTACCCTGCGACTGCCGCCCCCCTGGCTCAATAAATGAAAAGTCCGAACTTTTTTCATCCTGGCTACGCCCCTGAATAATGCGTCCATTCCGGTGGTTTCTCCATATTCGTCACTGGTACCAACAGTAGAGACCACCCTGTGACCATCGTAACGATCCGTCCATAAACAACACGCGGTCATCGAACTCGGTTAATCCTGCCTACGGCCCTGGCTAATTCGAATTTCCCCCATTTCGCACTATATTCGTCACTGGGGCCACCAGGCCTCTGTACCCTGCGACTGCCGTCCACGTGGCTCAATAAATGAAAAGTCCGAACTTTTTTCATCCTGGCTACGCCCCTGAATAATGCGTCCATTCCGGTGGTTTTTCTCCATATTCGTCACTGGTACCAACAGTAGAGACCACCCTGTGACCATCGTAACGATCCGTCCATAAACAACACGCGGTCATCGAACTCGGTTAACCCTGCCTACGGCCCTGGCTAATTCGAATTTCCCCCATTTCGCACTATATTCGTCACTGGGGCCACCAGGCCTCTGTACCCTGCGACTGCCGCCCCCCTGGCTCAATAAATGAAAAGTCCGAACTTTTTTCATCCTGGCTACGCCCCTGAATAATGCGTCCATTCCGGTGGTTCCTCCATATTCGTCACTGGTACCAGCAGTAGAGACCACCCTGTGACCATCGTAACGATCCGTCCCTAAACAACACGCGGTCATCGAACTCGGTTAATCCTGCCTACGGCCCTGGCTAATTCGAATTTCCCCCATTTCGCACTATATTTGTCACTGGGGCCACCAGGCCTCTGTACCCTGCGACTGCCGTCCACGTGGCTCAATAAATGAAAAGTCCGAACTTTTTTCATCGTGGCTACGCCCCTGAATAATGCGTCCATTCCGGTGGTTCCTCCATATTCGTCACTGGTACCAACAGTAGAGACCACCCTGTGACCATCGTTACGATCCGTCCATAAACAACACGCGGTCATCGAACTCGGTTAATCCTGCCTACGGCCCTGGCTAATTCGAATTTCCCCCATTTCGCACTATATTCGTCACTGGGGTCACCAGGCCTCTGTACCCCGCGACTGCCGTCCGCGTGGCTCAATAAATGAAAAGTCTGAACTTTTTTCATCCTGGCTACGCCCCTGAATAATGCGTCTATTCCGGTGGTTTCTCCATATTCGTCACTGGTACCAACAGTAGAGACCACCCTGTGACCATCGTAACGATCCGTCCATAAACAACACGCGGTCATCGAACTCGGTTAATCCTGCCTACGGCCCTGGCTAATTCGAATTTCCCCCATTCCGCACTATATTCGTCACTGGGGCCACCAGGCCTCTGTACCCTGCGACTGCCGTCCGCGTGGCTCAATAAATGAAAAGTGTCATGACCTTCGGATGACCCTGGCTACGACCCTGGCTAATTACAATTTTCGCGAATTCACATCATATTCGTCATGGGGGCCATTGGGGCACTCTACCCTGCAAGTACCGTCGCGCTGGCTCAATAAATAGGACGGCTCAAAATTTTGATTTCGATTTTTTGCTGACTCAGCAATTGCTGACGGGGATCGCTTACCCCCCGTTCAACTCCGTTTGGGACCCCCTACAACCTGCAAAAAGTTTCATTGCGATCGGGCAATTAGGAGCGAAGAAAATGAATTATGATAAATCAGTCAGTGAGTGAGTCAGTCAGTACACTTCAATCTTATAATATAGATTAAATTGATTATTCTTGAAATTTCTTTTGCCGTTGTCAAAAAGTTGAATGTAGAATACCTAATTGAACGGTTTGTCTAAGCGTGTGTGTGTGTGTATAGGAAGAGGAGAGTAGGTATGCAAATTGATTAAGAATAACGTGAGTTCACATCGCACCTGGTTCAAGATGCAGGTTACATTTCTGGCGGTCACGGTAATCGCAGACTGTCGCTTTTGCGTAAGTGCTCTGCATCAAGTTCTTCGTTTTCTCCAACTAAACAGTGAAAACAACAAATTCCCGCTGAAATAGGTCCCTTAATTCAATATATACCTACCTACCTAGGTACTTGTACCTGCATATGCCTACTTTATATATTTCTACTTCTACACTCATGTAGAATAAGAGTCTTCTGATGATATTGTTATTGGTCGTGCATGGAGGCCATCTGCTGCTAAATGAAATTTAGAACGGAACAGAGGTTCAAATGGTCCAAATGTTGATCATAAACCATTGGGGTTTAGGAAAATTAATAAATAGCTATAGGTATGACCGCTACCATTTTATGATTTACAATATCATGCTCATGCGTGTACAAAATAGTCTAATTATTTTTCGAATACCTTGGGACTTAGTACAGACCGAAAAACTGACAGATTTTTTTAGAACTCTATACTCTGTGGACCTTCAGAATCATGGGAAAGCCAAAATATCAAAATCGAATTTTGGCACAATAGTAATTACTTCTAATTAAAATCCGAGTGTGGAAAAATAAAAGAGAAAGTAGAAACGGTTAGCTGGGCTATGTCGCTCAACTTTTGTCGATTTTAGTAAATCATATAACTAATGGTGCGTCCCACCATACTCGGTTAACGGTTAAACTCCAGTTAAATTCGATTTTTACCATGCAAAAATTGGAATTTAACTGGAGTTTAACGTTAACCGAGTATGGTGGGACGCACCCTAAGTAATATATATAAATGTGGCCTTTGTTACTGAGGACCTACACGGCACTGAAGGAGTGAAGGTCACTGTGAGACGTTCCGCACACATTAGCACTCTCCTCAAGGTGGAGCGAATGAGTCCGCGCGCTCGCGAAACCCTTGTTCAGTTGTTCCTACTTTACTTCCAATTTCCTGTGGGGACTGGTGAGCAAGGAAGGAAGGAATAAAAAGTGCCTATGATTTAACTTTGTGGTTGACTGACTTTGAAAGTCAGAAAATGAGGCAACTATCGAGATGTGTTTTTTACATTGCTATATGGGGTCCAATGCATGAATTTCGCATAAGTGCCCTGTATATTGTAGTGTAGGTATCTAGTTCTTTGTTTTGTGTTTTAATTTTTTTGACCGACTCAGACAGCATAATAAGGGCCATTTTCACCACAAAAAAAATCAAATTCAAAGTTGCTATGGTAGTCAACAAACTCGAGCCTGGCTATTGGTGTTGTTCTAGGGTCAAATTTGATTTTTATTTCAAATCAATGTTGAATTTTCTTGGTTAAAATGGCCCTAAATATGCAACAGTCTAAATAATAAAAGTGATAATATCAGATAAATATATTCTAAGATATTTAAATAACTCTGAATGAGGCCCATTATATGCCATATCCCAAAATTAAGGTAAGGAGGAGTATTTCTAAACTTCTAATTGAATAAAATATTTAAATTCGCATTGGCCTACCTGTTCGTGGCGCTCAGGAGATAAGGCAGCACTTCCTAAGAAAGAAAGTTTCTCAAACTGGCGCCGTGTATTTTCATTCTTGTAGGTTCTCCACGGATAGTTTTGAACTTGTTCCCAAATACGTTTCTGAAATGCGGCTGCTTCTGCTGACACCTCCAGCTGGAATTAAATACTTTTTAAACTGTGTGCCAGTTAAAAATTGCGGGAACTAATTAAGGTAGCGCCGCATCGGGAAATTACCTGACGTTTGAGGTTGTAGTCTGTAATGTTGCTTTCGTAATCCCAGCTAGCTTGTACACTTTTTTGTGTCATAGCGCTGGACTCTCGATCTATTTGTTCCAGAAACCGAACGGCAGCTTCCTCAGTGACATCTTGGGCGTCGCTCTGTCGGGAAATGGTCACACCCACAGCCACCGCAACTAACACCAGGAGGCCGATCAAGGAACTCCACATGATTGTTCTATCAAAACGTTAAAGAATAAACTTAATATTTTTCTTCAAATAGGTAGGTACCTACCTACCTACATTGTTTGCACTGCCAGTGAATGAGAAAATAATAGAAACGTGTATTAACTTACCACTGTCAAATGCTCAATGGGGTAAGAAAAGTTGAGTGCACCGGAGCCTGCAGTAGTGTGAAGAGCCAGAGCTCGAGACCTAAACTATTCCTAACTCAGGGTTGAGCGACCTATCGGGCCTGGGGTAGGCTTCATTAGGTAGGTCAATAACTTGTACGTGGAAATGAACCAGGATGCTCATCCTACTCTAATAATTCCAACTAATACACGTCGAATAACGAGATGCTGGAAATTTTTGTTTACCTTCACAGTTTTTCTTCAAACACAAGGCAGGAAAGCACAAAATACAAACAAAAAAAGACAACATGTATCGGGAGTGTTTAGAGTGCGAATGACTCCAGAATTGGAATAACGCACAAAGTATTGTAAAAGTAGGCAAGGGCACATGGTCGGGGACCGAGAATGTCGTACGCAGCTTACCATGAATGACAATCAATATCCGATAAGTTGTCCAGTCAAACGGAACTTAATTATCCCATCATAAATCTTAATCAATCTTCACCTGTTATTCTTCTTTCTAGCACTTACTTTCGTTGTTTTTTAGTCTGAAGACACATGCACTTTGGACTGGGGGAACGGTATAAGTAGAATCATGGAAAACTCAACAAAAATCAAAGTGGGACGAATTGTGCCCAAATGGGCAACCAAACCTTCATATACCTATTATAATCTCTTTCATTTCCCTCATGTGCTTTCTGAAATACGAGTAAGACTACACGTGTCTATCAGTACATCACCTATCTCTATATTAATTATCAATAAGGAAAACTTTGACTACTCATTTATCGCTGTCATTAGTAGCTACAGATCCAATCCCTAGCTTCCAGATTCTGGACCATTGCCAAATAGCCTATGTAGTAGATACCAGCTGGAGTGGTATGGATGACAGTTTTTGATGTTGTTGGTAAACCTGTCTTCCAACCTTGATCTCAATCGCAAAAATTTAGGCCTATATTGCTTATGTTATACCTTTACATTTTGGATGCATTTCTTTCTTTTGAAGATATGGCAGTTAAATTACAAAAACTAAGTACCTAGGTACTAAACTAAAGAGAAGCAAAAACTGTACACATAACGCTACTCAGTGTCCCAGCGATTTACCCTATCATAGCGTTGTGTGTTTTCAAGCTTCGGCAGAGACGATCTTTTTCCCTTGTATATCGAGGCACTGATTGTCAGACTTCGGCCATTCGAGCTGTGCACAAAAAATTGGAAGGTATAGGTACCCTCCTCCATGGAAGCAAGCTAAGTGTAGCCAAAATAGAAAGATTATTATGATTCGGGAAATTCCACGCATGCAGGAAATGTTCTCCTTTCACTATGAGCCTAAAGATGTTATCATCACTACTACCTCTACACTGTTGTTATACCGCAGCTTATCTGCAACGTGACTACAACATGGGACCGAAAGTATATTTAGTATACCTATCTACCTACAATACAATTCTTTGTCAACCACACTGACATGATATTTTTAACTACACAAAGTTATATTCCCAGGTAATAGTGGCAGAAAAAATGATCTCTATGTACCTCTATGTACCTCTATGGCTCTATGCAGGCCCGTATCCAGAAAGCGGTCATGGGGGGGGGTTTAGTGTCAAGGGGGGGGGGGGGGGGTTTAGCCTATATTTTTTTGCTTCACGTTGGTATTACCATGTTAATTTTCCGCTCATGGGGGGGGGGGGGGGGTTAACCCCCTAACCCCCCCCCCGTGGATACGGCTATGGCTCTATGTACCTACCATGTAAATGTTGTAATGTCATCCGACCAGTAATTGTTGTCTCTACTGTACCCTGTACCCATCTGAAGTATAGTTTCGACTTTTGATTTGTGAAGTAGCCAGAGTAGTGAGTTAAGGATCGGTATAGATACGAAACGTTAAATTATATTATAGGCATCATAATATAGGTAGGTACCAATTGCTCTGATACATTCACGCCTCAATAATAATAAACAATTAAAGTATGACTGTACCTGCGGTTCCCTAATTTGAGTGTAGTCTTACCTGCATCTTGTGTTGTCTTCTTTTATTCTTTGATTCAAATTATAAGCTGTAGGAGCCATTGTGTTCAGCCTTAGAGCAACAGGATTGTGAGACTGACGATAGCCTGTATGTCACTCACTGTTTGATGTAGGCGGCTCTCACAGCGTGTTTACCCAGCTGCTGCTGCATGGTGAGTAAAACAAATACCTATATAGGCATCGTTCGGCTCTACGTTTTTCGCGACTGATTAATTTCATTTATTTCCTATATATATCCTACTCCACTGAGTTAAAAAAGAGGGTTTCGCTTCCTTGCCAGCCAATATAGCAATAAAATATATAGGTAGTTAATAATACAAAATTTCACCATTGAGATTTTGTGTGCCTATGATCGTGCGGGGTCCCCTAAGCCGGAAAATTGGTTTTTAAATATTTCTAAAAGACTATTCTATAGCTTGGATGAATTGCTCAATATGAGTTTTTTTACTGAAAAGTCAAGGTGGCTTAAACTTTAGGCCCACCTATTCTTTTTGGCAAGGCAAGTACAAAAAACGCTTTAAAAATAAAAAGAAGTCACCCTTTACAACTTTTTACTACCTACCTAATTTCGGTAATAGACATAAGAAACTTTAGAAACAGTGGGTCGGCACAACAGAACTCGTACACAATAAAACGTGTCAGCGCTCTTCAGTGTTCTGGAGAGAGATGAAGCCGTCATAATCTTTATCGATTGCTGTGGGCAATATAAAAGCTGGTGGAAGTAAATTGAAAAACTCGAAATGAAAATAAATCTACTCCTTTTCTCTTTCCTCTGTGGTGGTGATAAGAAAACATATTTTTGTCGAAATCGGAAGGGGTTGACCGTGATGAAAGAAATGCGACAAAGGTCATGTGGACATCATCTGTCGTTTGACGACTATTTGACCTCAGGGCGCCGACTGAACTCACCGGGAAGGCCGCTCTTTCCGACCATTGTCAGCGGGCCTGGCGGCCTTTATGTGATTCCCATGTTATACCATTGTTTACAGGTATGAGACGTCGTTGCCCAAGTGGGTGACCCTTTGGAATACGAAATCATTCAAGTTGGAATCTTACATCTATATCCTACAAGTAGGTACCTAGGCAGGTTCTACCTGTACCTATCTTATATCTATACCTACATATTCTACAAGTACTTATATACTTCTACCATTGCTGGAAAAGTATACTGACACCTATAGCGATTGGAAGTGGGGAACTTTGATGGCCTCGTTAACTAACTAGTTGTTATAGGTATAAAATGTAAAACAAGAAATCGTACAATGTTGTATGTGAAAAAAATCCACAATTATAGGTATAAGTAGGTAATACTCAGTTCATTGTGAAATATAAGTACACCTACTATTGAATTACATAATCATGATTTTTGCAGGCGTAGTGCAATGACATACATGTAGGTATTAGGTGAAGGTTAACTATCACTGTTCTATAGGTACTAGTTATACTTAAATGAGAAAAAAAATTTATAAAAATTCAGTACCTAGGTATAATACGTCGGGTGAAACCTGAAGTTAAAGAATTTGGTTTGATTCAATTTGTTAATGCTCTAGACTAGGATTAGTCACTTGCGGCAACATTATGCTTGGTGAATAGGTGAGAAATTGAATGAATTGTGAATGACTCATGATGGGAAGATGTCTCGTCAAGCGTTCGAAGCGTCATCATGTACCTATATGAGTAGACACATAGGTATAGGCACTTGGCAAAACCTACTCAGGAAAAGCTCCACAACGATGCTGTGTATTTTGATTCGAAAGGCGGGGCATTTCTGGTTCAGATACGTTAGAAAACGAACGCGGCCACTTACCTCAACGAGGTTCTGAATCATATGGAAAATAACGAGTAGGTATATTTTTCTGTCTGGAAAGTTCAATTTGATGCTTCTTGGAGCAAAATAAGGTATAGAAACATTAGATCTAGGAGTACATGAAAGAGTGGACACCGCGAAATTTGCACCTAGGTTGTACTTAAAAGCAAAATACTGTATCTACTTTGATACTCCTGTACCTATACATATAGGTAGGTAGGTGCCTAAACTACCTATAACATATTACAGTAGGTATAGGTAAGTATAAGAACCAACTTTACGATGTAATGCGGGTGTGGGATTCAATGATATTAATTAGTAAAGGTAGCTATCCTACTTCCTTGCTTACTGAAAAGTAATACTTAATATACCTGCCTATACAATTATGACTTAAGATACCTATACTCTCCTGTAGCTCGGCGTCGTTGAGGTGTCGGTACACCAATTATAACATCAGCCATGGTCGGTCTTGAGACCTTTAACCACTTGAATTTCATTATCATACAAACAACGAAGGTCGCTCTCTCCCACGGTATTATCATCAATTCGCAGGTTTAACCCCAGAAGCGGCAGCAGTCCTCAACTGACACTCCTATCTCTTTAACATCCCCATTCATCATCTACCTAGGTACTTTCATTGAGCTTACCTGCTTGAGGGTTTTAAAGCCAACTCCGCGACTTTTTATCCATTTCATTCGAATCTTCAGGCCTTCATTTAACAAGATAATTTATTCAGCTTCCCGTACACCATTAAAATATATGTAGGTATACAGCATTACATCCCTATAGACTGCCTACGCCTACCAAAGTGTTTGCCTCAGACGTGTCTTGAATATGCTGAGAAATTATTCTATCAAGTTTTTTAACGCGGGATCGATGATTCTCGCGATGAGTTTGTGTATAATGATCTCCAAGGTGCCATGTAAATTAACTCGCTATGAAGAGAGTTCGCTAGAAAGAGTGTCTGAGATTGTGGAGATATAGGGCCTTCGTTCGTTTTAGAAAGGTTTTCGTTATAGAGAGGGTCGTTATAGTGAGTGAGCACAGCAGTTAGTTATGCCAGGCTAGTGACTGTCACTTATTTGGTTTCCTTCATCTGAGCCGTCGTTCTTCAGAAAATAAAACTAATGCAGAGCCTCCTTCAACCTATATGCGTTGAAGGAATGAATATCAGTCATCTGTCACTATAGTGCAGTAATTGCTGCTATAGCTAAGTGAGACCTGTGGATTTTGTACTAGTGTACCTATGAGAGTTTGTTGCTATTGTTCCTGATCCGGAGGCTACCTGTGGGTACCAAATACCCGTCCCCCTCCAGAGCCCAGCATGTCCCTTGTCGTGGGAACCCCTCCCGTCGGCAGTAAAGCCCTTCTTCCATTCTTTGCAAATTATCACAAAGCTGTGATATGGATGGGTCAGTCTGCAGTGAGCTCATTGTGCTGTACCTACGTGTAACCATTCCCCAAACAATGTTCTAGTAAAGGATAACTTTTGCGTCGAGTGATACAAAGAGTTTTAGTGAAAATGCCGTGGGGTGATTTGACTGTGTTTCACTGGGCTACCCCTATTATTATAATTGTATGTTTGTGCCCTCATAACTCTGCAGAGCCTCAAATAAGTAATAGTGGCAATAATAATAATTATCAAAGCCCTATAAATGATCCTTACAGCCCTACCAGTAACCAATACAATTCTTTCGGAAACGGTGGAAGTTTTCAAAACAACGCCCCTAATGGCGCTGGGCCACCATACAGTCAAAACAATTTCAATAATGCCGTAAATAGTAATCAGAACTACAATAACTACAATAATCAAGGAACATATAACGGTGCGTCAGGATCGCAGTATAATCCAAGTGCTTACAACAGTGGTTCACAATACAACCCTAACCCATACAACAGTGGTTCACAGTTCAACACATACAACAGCGGATCTCAGTACAACCAAGGTGGAGTTACGGCATCTGGATATAACCAAGTCACACCTGGACCTGGGCCTAGTCAATACAACCCGAATATTGATCCTCAAAACGGTCAATACGACTCACAATACAACCGAAATGGACCAGCCTACAACCCTAACGACCAGTACAATCCCGTGGGTGATGGCCAGTTTATTCCTCGTCAACAACTGGAGGCTTTTCTCAAGCAAGTGGATACTCTGGCTAGTCAGCAGTGTTCAGCAAATGTTCAAGCCCAGTGGGAATATGAGACGAACATCAACGAGGCTACTCAGATACAGGCTGTAAGTGTCCAAAATTTCTATTTTTCATAACTGTAGTAGGTATAGGTACAAAGTCAATGAGTACCTGTTCATATATTGTACCTACTGCTGTAAGGCAAATACTCGTACTTATAACGTCAAGGAGTACTTACGGCAAGAGAGAAAATAAAAGGTAGGGTTTTATATGTTTCGTCAGAAGAAAATTTATCATCTAAATCGCAACCGCACCTAAGATGTAATTTGTGCAATGTTTTCAAATTAGGTATGTGAGAAAGTACCTGTAGCTAAAATTTCATTTCGTTTTATTTCCAAAACTTTGGGAAAAAATGTTCAGGCTGTAATCATAACATCAAGGGGGCCTTTTTAATTACTTACCTATTGAAACAAATATACAGGGATTCTGCTTCAGGCATTTCCACTAAATTAGTAAAAGAACCAAAACGTGCATGTGACAATAATGCCCAAGTTGACCTACATAAGGACCCCTTGAGCTAATCGCTACGCACTGGCGCTTTTGCACATTTGCTATCATAAAGTTACAAATAAGGACAAAGCTTCTTCAGAGTCACGTTCATTTTCCTCTTTACGCTTCTGTTGTAAGGTCACCGATAGGTTACTCTGCATAACAATAAGTCGGTAGGTCTCGAACAGGCAACTTGGCAAGGTCGTGACCATTTGTTTCTTTTGACATTCATTTGACGAATCTGAATTTCTTGTTACTGCAACCGACCGCACCTTGTCCTTAGAAACGTAACAGTTTTCTGTTGAAAGACATAACTACAAACTCAAGCCTAAGCAAGCCTGCATGCTCGCGCTCCTTGTTTACTGTCAGCCAAGAAATTTATTGTCGTGATTGTGACGATCTACCTGTACACAATACCTATGGAAGATCCTTACCTAAACTGCGGCAGAGCTGAGGTCCTGGTTTTGAATCCCGGTACCAGCATTTTTTTAAAATTGCTGATCAAGAAACTCTCGAATAATTTGGATGTTACAACCATTACCTATCTCTATTTTATATTAGGTACCTACATTATTTACTACATTTGACTGTGATCTATAGATCACAACTTGAAAGATGAGTGGAAAATTTCAAGTTGGCGCCACCAATGTACAAATCCATACCTACTGTGCTCAGCTGTTTGGAAATCGAAATTTTTCGAACAAGGTCAAATTTAGGATGCCAACAATTTTTTGTTTCAGCTTACAGCTCAGCAAGCTTTTGCTGCGTTTCAGCGGGAGGTGTACGAAGCGCTGAAACAGATAGATCTGTCGAGAGTAGCTGATCCTCGGCTTGCAAGGCAACTTCGATTTTTGTCCGTCGCAGGTTCAGCGGCGCTACCCCCTGACCAGTATGATAGGGTAAGGCGAAAAATTGTGTTATACCGCACCAGTAGAAACGAACAATTTTGATGTTTGCTATGATCAGGTAGAACTTCTTTATTTGGTTCTCCTGTCCACAATAATATTGGCCATATGACTATACCTAGTAGGTACTTTACCCACCAGATTCATCTTTGGTATCTATTTTAAATCCTTATACGTTTCCCGTGTGCACTCCCATCCTAACGTTCCGTTTTTGCTGCAGTACAATCGTCTGATCAGCGAAATGATAGCTGTGTATGACCAAGCTTCAATATGTGCATACAATGAGCCGTTCAGATGTGGTCTACGACTTAATCCAGGTTCGTTATTATATTTATTATTATTGTATGTTTAGGAGCAAAATTTCTCGTAAAACTTTCTGTATGCAAATATACAAAAGGCAAGATATAAGAGCAATAAAAATTACGACCTTATTGTCATGACTGGACACAGTGCACGGCCTTACTTTGGTATAATATTCATCCACGTCCAGGTTACCTTGAACTTTAACAATGGGGCTGTAAAATATGATGAATCGATACAAAAATCTGAGCAACCGCGCTGACGCTGTCACGGCTTCTTGTCAATGAAAACTAAATTATTTTCTTCCTTCTACTGAAAACTTGTTATAGGCTACAATAACCCAATATCCTTTTCCTTGAGTCAGAGTAGGCTCCCCACTCGCTGGCAACTATACTTAGTGGAAGGTTTAAAATCAATAAAGTTAAAGTGAAGCTCGGGAAATCACAATGAAAGTCTTTCTTTGGCCGCTGGTTCAGTCAAGACATGCATGAGTGCCACACATGCAGGTATCTTGAAATGACACAGGATAGGTTCTTGAACCTTTTAATTTTCTGCAGATCTTACCGTAATCATGGCTCGCAGCAGGGACTGGGATGAGCTGCAGCACACTTGGCTGGAATGGCGCAGACACACCGGGCAGTACATCCGTGACCTTTACGATCAATTAGCCCAACTCACTAATCAGGCAGCCCGCCTAAACAGTAAGAACTTCCCGTCAATCTTCGACGTTCCATTCTACCCATGTCCATAGAACGTCCGTATATAAAAGCTGACTACTAGAGTTCAATTTTTGTGGAGCAATAAGTTCCACTTTTGGGTCAGAAGGTCAGGAGGCCTAGTAAATCATAACCAGGTTTTATTCCCTGTCGCTGAAAAATGTCCTCGTATTGTCTCTATATTTGAGGTATCAATCAACAATTTATAGGTACGTACGTACGTTGAAAGATGTAACGCTATGGTCATGCACATAAAGCTTAAGTTTATCGAAAAATAATCTACTTATCAGTAATGATATTTTCTTCATTTCTTTTTCAGACTTTACGGACGCTGCTGAAATGTGGACATTTCCTTACGAATCAGCAACATTTCCACTTCAAGTTGACGATGTGTGGACTCAAGTCAGTCCTGTGTTTGAGCAACTGCACGCTTATGTCCGCCGAAAGTTGAGGGACTTGTACGGACCGGAAAGAGTCAGCAAAACGGCTCCACTTCCTTCCCATATTCTAGGTAGCTCTTCTCTATATGCTACTATGTAGCATACCCCCCACCCCCCACCCCCACTCCTCACCCCTCATCCTTTAAAGCGAAAAACTGTGATATCTAGCGAATTAATGACTACGTAGTCAGGTCTTAAAATAATTATTTTTCGTAAGTAGATATTCAATTTATTTTGCAACAGCGAACAATAATTGTTAAGAGTGCAAGGGTAGGTGCAAGCCGGCAGCATCATTGCCAGCCAGAATAAATCCTAAAAAATTTTAAATGATTACTTATAGGAAATATGTGGGGACAATCCTGGAGTAATATCCTGGACATCACCATCCCCTACCCTGGAAAAAACCTCCTCGACACTACGCCGAATATGCAGGCACAAGGATATACTCCAGTGGCAATGCTCCAACTGGCAGAAGAGTTCTTCCTGAGCATGAACATGAGCGCACTGCCCCCCGAATTTTGGGCAGGCTCTATTATCGCTAACCCTGGTAACAGAGTCATCAACTGCCAGGCCTCTGCTTGGGACTTCTGCAATAGCCGTGATTACAGGTGGGTCATAAGTTCTCGTCCGAGGTATTTTATATAGGTAGGTACATGCAGGCTTCTTGCCTTGTGGAACTTCATATGGGCTAAAAAGATAATCAGTGCAAATTAAACAATTCTTTGTTAGAAATTAAGGATAGCTTACCAGGGGAAGATGGATGGGTAGTCCGATCTTGTCAAATTTGTTTTTACTTTCTCGCTAGCCATATATGGCGAGAAAGTATTGTTTTCGTGCAAAATTTCGAAATTGAGATTTTGGGTTTCCCATGATCCTGGGGGTCCCCTGAGTCCAAAAAAGTGGTTTCTGGAAAAAGTCTGTCCGTCCGTCAGTCCGTCCGTCAGTCCGTCAGTCCGTCCGTCAGTCCGTCAGTCCGTCCGTCAGTCCGTTCAGTGCTCTAGCGCCTATACCGTTCATCCGATTTTGATGAAATTTGTTATGGACCTGTCTAAAATTGCTGCCGAGACACATTTTCAAGGATTTTTTGATTGGTCAAAAATTGCGGCCGCTATTGTCAAAAAACCGCCAAAATAATTCAAAAATCGTGTTTTTGGTTAGTCGGACAAGCGCCGACGGTACACTTTTCAATCTATAACACTGAAAATTGGTAAATGTGTTGAAAAATAGATGCTTTGAGGTCATTTGCAACTAAAATTGAATTGGTTGAAAATTACGGCCGTTCTGGACCAAAGTTCGATCGTTTCGGCGCCATTCACATTTATTGACCGATTGTCATGAAATTTGGTAAATTTGTGTAGAACCATGTAACTTAAACATTTGTCGAACTGAATTTTGTTATCTTCAAAATTACGGCCGTTGTAGTCAAAAAAGTGTCAAAAATGAGTTGAGAATGAGAAACCACGTTTTTGAATGGTCGGAACGCATTTTGGACTACATTAATAGAATGACAGCCATGAAACTTGGTGGGAGTGATCTCAGATAGATGCTCTTGGGTCATTTTCAACCGATTTTCGATTGCTTAAAAATTATGCCCGCAAAAAAATCTCAAAGAAATCCAAAAAAAAAAAAAAAAATCACATGGGGCGAGAAAGTTTAGTGCGACTGTTGTCGGACCCTTTATTCTATTTCCCTTGTTGAAAGAGAGTAAGTAAAAGGTAGTAGCATAGCCGTATCCAATGGGGGGGGGGTTACCCCCCCCCCATGAACGGAAAATTAACATGGTAATGCCAACGAGAAGCCAAAAAATATAGGCTGAACCCCCCCCCCCCCCCCCCCTTGACACTAAACCCCCCCCCATGACCGCTTTCTGGATACGAGCCTGGGTAGTAGTTATTTACTGAAAAGTTACATACATGTTTGACATTATTTTATGTGAATTTCTTTTTATTGCAGACTAAAAATGTGCGCTAATGTAAATATGAAAGATTTTTCAACGATGCACCACGAACTAGCTCACATCCAATACTTCCTGCAATACCGTAACCAGCCCAAAGTCTACAGAGATGGGGCTAATCCAGGTAAATAGTGGCAAATTATTTGATTTTCTTGACTGCTTACCTACTGTGCATGCTACATTAATTTCAGTATTTCGGGTACACTAGTAGTAGTATAAATAATGATTATGCAAAATGTACATTAGTGAACTCAGCCATATAACCATTTTTTCGCAGATATGTGTGGTTTGCTAACGCGTATTGTCTGAGTGTGTGACTAAAGTTGTACCGACTTTATTTGCACAGGTGAAATGTAACTAATTCCTAATTGTATCCTTCCGAGGGGTTAACCACTCGTTGGGAATCTCGTTGAGAATCATTGCAAATCTTTATGAAATCTCAGAGAATCTTGGAATTTTTTCGAGTGGTTACCCCTTCGGGGTACATCTTTCTATGAAAATCGTTGGAAATCTTTCGAAATCTTTATGGAATCTCAGTGGAATCTCAAGGAATCTCTGGAGTGGTTACCCCCTCGTATCCTTCAGTATTTCGGTGAAACCCACAATTAAATCATCATATTTTCCAGGTTTTCATGAAGCGATTGGGGAGGCGATTTCTCTCTCAGCCTCATCCCCCACTCATCTTCAGACTCTCGGTTTGGTACAGACGTCCATTACAGACCTTCCCATTGATATCAATTATCTATTCAGTATAGCGATGGACAAACTTCCCTTCCTCCCATTTTCCTTATCCATGGACAAGTGGAGATGGGACGTGTTCCAGAGACAAGTCACCAAGGAGCAGTATAATTGCCACTGGCATTCCCTCAGGTTAGTATTTATACGAAAGTTCCCGTGGTGGTAGTTGGTATACCTATAGAGAGGCTATGAGCGATTTACAGTTTTATTCATCCTGATCAAGTGCCGCAAATCCCACATCGAACACAGTACACTTTCAACTTGGAGATGAGGTGATTGCTGAGTTTGATGGAAAATCGATGTACCTACTACTCGTATGCAATAGTACGCCTGTAAGAATTTTTCACTTGCATTTGCACAAGGAATAAGAATAGAACAATGAGAGAGCTCTAGCGGTAGATATGAAATGTAGCAATGGAATTCTACGGTTTAGTTCGACTGCTGGAACACGAATGGCAGTAGTAGCGACTTCTGGAACTGGAACTGGAACTGATTACAAGTGGATGAAATCAATCGGCATCTTCATTTCTTCGAGACGGCTATCTGCATAATTTTAACCGCCATTTAGTTGTGATTGATGTCCACCTGCTTGCCTTCCTGCAAAGTCGCAAAAGAGAGCATTGCATGGATTTTTTTACTTTCTCGCCCGTATGTAATACATGGGCTGAGAAAGTTATGTTATCGTGCGAAATTTCGATTTTGAGATTTTCATTGCAAAAGGCGTTTCAGAGGTCCTAGATACCGAAAAAATGGTTTTTAGGTCATGTCCGTCCGACGTACGTACGTACGTACGTACGTCCGTTTGTCTGTAGCGCGGCTACAGGTCACACCAGTCAACCGATTTGGCTCAAATTTGGAATATAGATGTCTAAAATCAGTTCCAAGATACGTTTTTAATATAATTTTGATTACTCAAAAATTGCGCCCACTATTGTCAAAAAAGTGTCAAAAAAAATTCAAAATCGTGTTTTTGTCTACTCAAGATGCATTTCACGGTACGGTAATAATGTTAGAACCTTCAAATTTTGCAGTCGTGTTCCCAGATAGATGCTCCAGGATCATTTTTATTGTTTTCGAGATGGGCCAAAAATTTGGGCTTAAATTGGCCCATACGTGAAAACCTTGGCCCCATGAACAGTTTTTGCCGGAATTTCACAAAAATCCATAAACTTGTGCTTAATAACATTACTTAAAGGTCTGTCGAAGAAATATTCAATCATTTCAAAATTGCGGCCAATATAGGCAAAATAAAGTAAAAAATAGGAAAAAAAAACTAGAATCTCGTTTTTGATTGGTCAAGACGGATTTGGCACTACAGTTATTAAGTTAGATCCTTGTAATTTCGCAATAGTGTTCCCAAATAGATGGTACAGGATCATTTTTATTGTTTTTGAGATGGGCCAAAAATTTGGGCCAATATTGGCATTATCGTAGGAAAAATTTTCCAAAAATGGAAATCACGTTTTTGATTGGTTAAACCACATTTGCAACAACACTAATCGACGGATTTTCTTGAAAATTGGTGAAAGTGGTCTCAGATAGATGCTTCAAGGGCATTTTCAATAGATTTTCATTTACTTAAAATTTATGACGGTGACATGCAAAATAGAAAACATATACTTTGCGCGTCGAACGACACTTCACTGTTTGACGGATATGTTTGAAATTCGGTATGCAGGTGCCTAAAAGTATCGCCCATTGTGAGGCAAAATACTTTTTAGAAAAAGTTAAAATTCTGACAATTATTTACGTAAAAAGAAAATCAAATTTTCCATAAAAATTGCGAGAAAGTCAAGTGCGACCATTGTCGAACCCTTTATTTTTATGACAAACGCACCAGGGGGCCAACTTTTCCCCGTCACCATAATAAGGCTTGGAAGTTTGCTTTGTGACAAATATTTATTTTTAAGTTGTCCATGAGAGGTTTCAAACTTTGAAACAAACGCCACAGAGCAAATTTTCTTCTTTTTTATAGTGGAAGAGAGAGGCTTTTTATTTCAGTGACTTTCCAAACCCCATAAGAGAAACTTTCTATCACCGATGATATCATCAGTCACACCCATACTAAAGACATCATGTAGGTACCTATATATATATTATGTAATTTTTACAGAGAGCGCTACCTCGGGGTGAAGCCTCCAATACTCCGCTCAGAAATAGATTTCGACCCTGGAAGTAAATACCACGTTCCAGCGAACATTCCCTACATAAGGTAAGATTTCATGATACTTTACTTATTCCCCGAAGCATGCCCAGAGGAAATATTTCACACTTGTCGCATTTGCCATTACGATCCAAGGGCGGTAGCCCTCCCTATTACGTGTAAGGAGTTATTTATTGGTGCCGAGTTGTACCTGCTGACCTTGACTTCTCTCGTAAGATACCCTAACCATACTCAAATCACACAAATCACAAAATCACACAACAATTCCAATTTTAGTCAGCTTGCTCTCAATTCGGGACGAAGTGACAGGAGCTCTACTTATTGAAGTTACTATCTAAGCTGACCATGATCGATCCAGTGACAACAGACTTAGGATTGTTTGAGGTACCTACGTCCAGGCTGCATGGTGGATTTAGCAATAACGACTGGGTTAGGGTGACAGTGCCCTTCCTCTGGTCAGCCAGGCTCGTTTCTTTGTTGTTGTTAAAGTTTGCGCAAAGCACGCGCTCCCTCTTGAAGGCACTTGGGTCTGTTGTCTATGCTCCCTTTCTAGCAGTGCCTGATTGTACAGTCATGCACTCCAGGCAAAGGCCTTTGCCAGTGAAGGTGTCATGTACAAGGTTCTGATATCCTAAAATACTGAAACCACTACTACGAAAGGATTATATATACCTATTATAAATCCACTTATTTATCGTTCGTTGCAATTTTTTAATTTTTAATGACAGTAAAGAATATTGTCTAGGACTAGGCAACAAAATGAAGTGCTTATAATGTATTATAATGGTCTTAGCCGCTCCAGCCAGCTTCAATATGGTGGGTGATGATGGGCTCAGGCTTCTTTACGTAAACTGGGTAAGGTACATTTACAGGGTATGGCTTTTCGACGACTTGGCGTACGGTGTAAGGCACAGGTTTATCCACCTGGACTTTTACTGTATAAGGCACATTCCTCTCCACATGTACAGGTACCAGAACCTTTTTCTCAACGTGCACAGGGTATGGTACTTTCACTTCCACTGGGTAGGGGACCTTTTTTTCCACATGCACAGGGTATGGGACTTTGACTTCAACGGGGTACGGAACTTGTTTCTCAACGTGAACAGGGACTGGGACGTGTTTCACGACGGGGACTGGAACTGGTATTCTCTTTTCTACGTGAACTGGGTACGGTTTGGGCACGCGAACTTCATAAGGGACCTTAACAGGAACTTTGACTTCTACTGGATAGGGGACCTTTTTCTCAACATGGACGGGGTACGGCTTATCGACGTGCACTGGGTATCGGACGATCTTTTCAAATGGTACCTGGACGTGTACTGGGTACGGCACCTTGTATTCCACATTATAAGGCACTGGAATCCTCTTTTCCACCGGGTAGGGAACTGACTTTTCGATGATTTGTCTCACAGGCACATGAACTTGCTTGACGACGGGATACGGCTGTATTACCTCCTTGGTGAGGGTGATGGTCTTGTGTTCATGGACATCCTGATGTCCTGTGTAACTGTTGATGTAGCCATGGTGGCCAGCCACAGCAACTGTAGCAATTGCTGACAAAATCAGCGCCTGCAATAAAAAAATCATCAATTATTTTTATAAACATCGGGAAGTAATAAAATTTCCCGTTTAATTTCGAAATTTGTCCCTACTCTGCGTCTGCTTTAATTAGAATAGTGGATAGTTCCATCATAAGGATGGAGTAGATATCAATGAGAACCTTATGTGGAATACCTAAACCCCTTTTCTCCTAACAAAATTAGAAAAATGGAGAACTTACCGTAGGATGCATGGTATGGTACCTATGTGGTGCGTCGTTAGCGACACCCAGTAGATGACAGATAATGGACCTGGTGGTGAAGAGTGCTAGGTATTTATAAGTAATGCACCCGCCCTTAACTCAGGGCTAAATTACTCTAATTCCTGTACAACCTCAAGCCTTCAACTTTTGAAGGCGTCGAACATTGATTAGTAAGTAACAATAATGCCAGTCGTGCGAGACTATGCGGTATACCTATATGTTTTTTTTAAACTTAGCCGTGGGTATATACCGCGAGCTGTTTTTTTGATGCCCTTCCTCAAACAAATTGCCTTATCTTTGTATGCAGTTGGTTAGGTTAACTTTTCATTCCACGGAGCCCTTTCTGAAGAAAATTTTGTTTGCGGAGCCCCAAGTCATAGGTGCAAGGGTATATCTATTAGTATTAGGAAAGGGTACCAACTAAATTGTCAGAACTCGTGTGGAGCCCCTGAGGGTCCTTCGCCGATTCCTAAGGGGTCCGGGGACCTCATTTTGGGAACCACTGGGTTAACCAATAAGAATTATAGTTGAAGTTTAGTTTAAACCTCGAATACTAAAATGAAGTTAAGAAAATGTTTATATATTTTACAGTGTATATTGGTACTGCAAATAACAAAGGGAAAAAGTATCATATAACAACACTTTCGATAGTATAACAACAATATTTGGAATGCTAATGGAAAACAGCGATGCACTATCGAAATTTTCCCGAGCTGAGTAAGTAAAGGGGAGCCGTGAGCCGTTAGCTGCGTGTTCACCAGCCTTGTGAGGCCTCGTTGCCGAATGATTGCGCCCCATAGTTCTCCTGGTGGTGCTCCAGGTTGTGTTCCTGGTGGTGTTCCAGATGATGTTCCTGTGGCTGCTCCTCAATCAGAGACTCGTCCTGATGGTGCCCCTGAAAGGGTTGGAACTCGTGTTGGGGTTCTTCATGGTGGATTTCCTCATGATGAGGTTGTTCGTGCTTCTTGACGTAGACAGGATAAGGCACATTGACGGGGTATCGCTTCTCAACTACTTCCTTCACTGTGTAAGGCACTGGCTTTTCCACTTTAATCTTCACCGTAAATGGGACTTTCTTTTCAACGTGGACTGGTACGGGAATTTTCTTTTCGACGTGGACTGGATAAGGTACTCTAACTTCAACAGGGTACGGGACTCTCTTAACCACAGTGACAGGGTAGGGAACTTTGACGTACTCCGGCACGGGGATTTTCTTCTCGATATGGACAGGATATGGGATCTTCTTCTCCACGTGGACAGGATAGGGGACCTTCTTTTCTATGTGCACGGGGTAGGGCTTGTCAACGTGAACTGGGTAGGGGACATTGTAAGGAATTTTGACCTCCACAGGGTATGGAACCTTTTTCTCCACGGTGACTGGGTATGGCTTGGGCACGTGCACAGGGTAGCGGACGATCTTTTCGACAGGGACTTTGACATGCACTGGGTAGGGTACTTTAACCTCAACTTTGTAAGGAACAGGAATCTTCTTCTCCACGGGGTAAGGGATAGGCTTCTCAATAATCTCCTTCAGTTGTACTGGCACCTTTTTAACGACTGGGTAAGGTTCGAGCTTTTCTTTCGTTAGCGTGACGGTCTTATCTTCAATGGGATGTTCCACTTCCTTGTGCTCCTCGTAATGCTCGTGATGACTCAAGCCTTCTCCCCCTCCGATATTATAGGAATGGTGTCCCTCTGAGATTTCTTCATAGTGCTGATCAAAGCTTTCACCACCACCGAAGTGCTGTCCGATGTGGGATTGCTCCTCTCCTCCCGATGAGGACCCAAAATAAAGAGGTGATTGGTGACCATGGATAAGTCCTGCCAAACCTGAGTTGGCAAAAACCACCAAAAGGAGAACCTGAAAATTTGGAAAGGTCCATTAGATAACCATTAAACTATTTCCAGCTCAACATATTTTTCAATAATTTTTTGTTCAGAGTACCGGTTTGCTTATATTAGTGATCTGACTTAGATTCTCAGCTATCGTGATTAGAGGGTATAATATAGTATGGTATATGTACATATAGGCACTTGCACCTTCAAATGGATTTAGTAATTTCTATACCAATCTCCCAGATATTTCACATTGAGGAACTTACCGTGAGTTTCATGTTAAAATGTCCGCAGGTGTTGAGACTGAAGACACCCCTGAGGGACTGATGATCCTACCACCCGTAACTTCACTATTTATACGCAGTCACTTTCCCTTGCATTGCAGGAATTTAGTGATATGACACTTTATTTACTTTGTCTGTGATAATTACTTATGACCCCACTCAGCATCATTGCCTTAAGGCAGTGGAAGACAGATCAAGAGCCCATAGGAAGCTCTGGTGTTTGAGCATAAACGGCCACATGTTTAAATACAGTCCTCCCTGGTAAAACCGCTGACCTACCTCTGTCATGCAGCAGGTATTCACACCAATGACGTTTGTTGACCCCTATACTTCCCATTTTTGTACGAAGTTACATACGGGACTATTGTAAACGTGTAATACCTACCTGAGCCCAAAAAAGTGTTTTTTTAAGGAAATATGTGTATGCGTATAGGTACGTTTGGGAGGGTTTACGGAAAAAATAATCGTGATCTAATGCAGGGGCGTCATTTCATTTTTTCTTGGGGGGGGGGGGGGGGGGTGGCAATTCACTATATTTATTCTATAGGAAAACAATTCTTGGGTGGTACATCCTATACTTAATTCCTCTGAGTGGGATTTTTAAAATTCCTGGAGGGGAAGAGCAACATCCCTCTTGGGGGGGGGGGGGGGGGGGGGCAGGTTCCCCCAAAAGGGTCAAATAACGCCCCTGATCGAATCTATACCTATACGTACATATGCGTCTGGCCTTTGACTATCAAGGGCTGTGTCAAAATTTATACTTAATATGGGACCGAACGACCAAAATCTCACAAATCCTTATGAATCATGTGAAAGTTAATATTGTAGATACCTATAATTATTAACACATGACTTTTTCACCGATTTGAATAAAAAATTGTGCGTAGGGACAGGGACCTTCTTAGAAAATTCTATTATGTATCCTTGAGAGTACACGACCATTTTAGAATACCTACTTTTATCTGTTATCTGCAAAGTTATCTAAGCCAGATTTTCATTCTAATTTTGTAACTAATAATGGATATATTTCATTGTATGTAACGTATTGGTATTCTTATATAATTTGGAGTTATCTTTATACCTACCTTACTTAAGTACCAGCGATAAATTGTGAAAGATCTTTCTCAATCTTCCTCGGATGGTTATAGGAAAATTCTGGTAATAACTATTCCAAATTCTTGCAGACATGTAGCAATGTATGAATTTGTCGTTGAGTCTTATTTGAGCGTTTTCATGGTTTCTGTGGTCTGATCTTGTCTGTCACGCATCAATCAACTAATACATCCTATATGACATAATAACCATAACATGCATAATACCCCTATACAACCGGCAGAGGCCAGTACAGGTATTGCATAGGCACCTGACATTATTAAAACCGTTCGGCCATGGGTCTATTAGGCCGACTGAAGGAATATTCGAGTTGTAAAATAAAACTTGGAATCCTTGCATATATTATGTAAGTAGGTACGTAATTAGTGAGCTGACAAACCCCCAAAAATGAGACGTAGGTATATTACTCCGTTCCCACTAGAATGAGTAGTGCTTAGACTGGTGTATAGGTACCTAAACCCCTGGTGCAGCTCACTGAAGAAGAGTGATCCAAGTATATAGGTACTTCTCACGATCAAATTAACCCTTCCCCCATAATACGAATAATTCCGTATATATAGACAGTCCCCTGCTGTGCACCAGGGTTATCCCGTAATTTAAGAGTTATAAAATTAACAAAGAAGACGCTCGAATCATATTCACATTACACCCCCCAATTTACTCAAGACGAGCCACCGTACGTCACACTTAAAATTGTTACTGTTCGAGTTCGCCACAAAAGTCCGTGCATATATACACATGCTATACGTTGGGCTTGTGATGAGGTAGGAATGACAAAAATGGCAACAAACAATAACTCAGTGCATTTGCTATACACGCAGGGCTAAATGTTAGTCTAAAGGGAATGAGCCTTGCCAAAACTGCCAATGGATTTGTCCGAAACTTTAACGCTGCTCTAGAACCAAGTTTACCATTCTTTCAAATACCTAGGTACATACAAATACCTAGGTACTTAAAACGCTGATTGTTTACATGGGTACCTATACCGAATCCTATAGTGCGATTGCAATAGTCATTAACTAAACATACGACAATTATATAAATTTGTTTGATAGGAGACGCTATAGGTAGGTACTACTTAAGTATTATACTTTAAAGAAGTAGTGAAATCCAGCCTTATAGTGTGCCTTATAGTCTGTTGATGAGTTGATGTCTGATTATTCAATTACTGCGGAGAGGATTTATATACCTAATTATTTTCATTTGATGAGATAAGTTCCTATAAAAAATACTTTGTCTGGTTTTCATGCATAACATCTCCCATGTCTTTGTTTGTTTGTTTTATCGGTTACTAACCTTGATTCAAATATGTAGGTACCTATACCTGCCTATCAACTACACGTAAATTTCACATTAATTTCTACCATAGTGGCTGGCAACTTCTGTCGCTTACCTCTACTCATATCTACACAGAACTGAAAAGCGATATGTTTCAAAAGATTTAATAACAAATGCTATAAAACATAAATAGAGAATAGATAGAACAAAAACAATTCACGTCAGTGCCTGGCCAGCAGAAATGCACTATCGCTGCTGACTGATAGTTGATTTTCAGGCGGCCCACTGCTGCTGATGTTGCTGCTGGAGATCAGCAGGTAGCTCACGATGCTCCTCTTCAGTAGGCTCTTCGATGACCTCAGATTGGTGCTGAACTTGTTCTTGATGCTCATACTTCTCCTCCTTGACATATACATTGTAAGGTACCTTAACTTCATATGGGACCTTTTTCTCTACAATCTCCTTGACAGGGTATGGCTTCTCCACGTATTCTTTTTCATACACAGGGACCTTCTTCTCCACAGTGACAGTGTAAGGAACCTTCTTTTCGACGGTGACAGTGTAAGGTACCTTTCTTTCAACTTGGTAAGGCACCTTCTGCTCAACTTCAACGGGATAAGGTACCCTAACCTCCACTTTATACGGAACCTTTTTTTCTACCGTTACAGCATAAGGAACCTTTTTCTCAACGGTTACAGTGTAGGGAACTTTTTTCTCGGAGACAACTTCGTAAGGCTTAGGGACGTGGACTTCATAGGGAACACGAACGGGAACCTTGACTTGCACTTCGTAAGGTACCTTTTTCTCAACGTAAACGTTGTAAGGTTTGGGTACTTCAACGGTGTAGGGAACTTTCTTCTCAACGACCACTTTCTGAATCACCTTGTAAGGAACCTTTACTTCAACCTTCACTGGGTAAGGCTCGTGTTTTTCGACGGTGTATGGCACACGTTTCTCGACATATTCCTTGACAGTGTATGGCACCTTCTTGGTTATGGTGTATGGGATAGGGACTTTCTTTTCAACGTGATGAACATTGATCTTCTGGTGGCGCTCTTCATGATGCTGCTGAGGATAGTGCTCTATGGGTTGCTCCTGATACAATTGTTCTCCCAAAGAAGACTCCTCACCTTCAGAATGAGAGCTGCTTTCAAATCCGTTCAGTTGCCCAAGTTCTTCATTCTGATGTTGTCCCTCTAAACTGCCTTCTATAGTTGAAGCAACTAGTGTGGCTAAAACCCAACTCTGAAAACAAAAACAAGAACATCGAATACTTCCCAGACTTTCCCACTAAGGGTGTACCAGGGGGGGGGGGGGGGGGTCATTTCACAAATAAGAAATTAACGCTGTGCCCCTATAACCCCATGGAGAAAAGAGAAAAGTTTCGTAAGTAATTCAAATATCATTATGAACCGAACAAGGTTTGGAACTCTAAAATAACTCTGACATATTCTCATGCTCCCCTATAGATCTAGGTGGCAAGAAGTCAGACTCAGTGCATGTTATGATATGATAGAGTAATTCTCTATTTACCGAATGCAAACCAAACGTGGCTGAATACTCACCAGGAGAAACTTCATGTCCGATGAAGTAGTGTCCTGCTCGCTGGTTGGGGTTGACTGATTCTCAACCAACCCTTCTTTGTCCATTTATACCTGGACCTGATGACAAGCGAGCGTCTTCACATTGTGGTGCAAGTTTGTGCTGTAATAACCCATCCCTCTTTCAAGTAGGAGCCATACTGCAGTGTCAATGATACATTCAGACCTGAAGTACCTATCCTACTATAAACCAGTCTCCAGAAGAAGGTGACAAAAAGCTTTGGGCTTTGGCTTTTAGTTTTCTATACTATATTGACCTTTGTTTTTAAACGGGAGCCACAAGAGTAAGTACCTACTTACCTACTGCCAGTTCCGATTTCATGAGAATTCTGAATAGATTTTTTGCAACTTCTTTTCAATCAGGTGTTGTTGCAATTCCATGCATTAAGGTCAACTACACGTACTTGGTTCGCAATGCTACGTAGGTACTTCAAGCCCTACTCCGAAGTTACAGGGCGAGTGAAAAGTGTTTATAGGGGGATGTAAACCTGAGACTCTTTGTCGTGAGGTATAGTGTTGTATAGCCCACAGGAGTGATTTTAAACAGTCAACTACCAGTCCACATGTTTTTTTGACAGATCGCGAAACAAAACACTACCTCACGCAAAATATTTTTTTGTAACGTTTCGGACTAAAAAATGTATGATTTTATCGTCACATTTAGTAGAAAAGCTTGATAAATGTTTGTACTATTTACCGTAGCCATTTTACATTTTGACAATTTTGATTTCACTTACGGAAGTGGGTAATTTCAACAGCATTTCTCTACTTTTTCCCCTGTAAAAGCTAAACATAGTGTCCTACTTTCACTCGTTCCTTTCGCGTTCGAATAGCACACTATGTTTAGCTTTTAGAGTAGACACAACCAATACGATATTGTAATTACCAGTCTCCGGCGGCACTAATATGTAAACATTAGTTTTGTCGAATATTTACTTTCGCACAGTGGTTTTGGTGGAGTTCGTCGAGAATGTATATACAGCCTTAACTGGTTCCGTGCCCAGTGCCACCATACTCAGCCTACTCGTATACCTGAAACCAAAATCGACTAATCGATTTTGTCCAAATTATATGCGTAATTAAGCTATACCACCCGGATATTTCCTTCGTTTAGCGTAATTTGCAGAGAGAAAGAGAGACTCTAGGGTCGGTTATAACGGAATTGTCATATCATATGGGTCAACAGGTCTTGTTGCTATACCTGTTGCTAAGCTGGGTCCTTGAGAAGGAATGTTTACAAAAAGAATAAGTACTTCACACACTGTTGTCAACATCAATTTAAAAAAAATAAGAGCCTCATTGCTCTTCAGTCACATTCAGGTATATAGCTATTTCAGGACCTATTTTATAGGATCCTATAGGTACCTAACTATACTTTATTCAAGAGATGACCCAATTTTTCTGAGTATTAATCTATGTTTTCCGGGATTTCCTGTAGGGCTACCTACCTACATCCAGACATGCATAATGGCCGGAGCTGTAATAAAGTCGTTGACTTCGTACACTTCCATATAAGGCCAATAATGAATTGATCAGTAAGTGGATAGTGAGGGCACTAGAGCCAAACCGATGTACATAATAGTGCTCAAATAAATCTATTTTAACTTGTAATTTCTACACAATTGGAAAATATGCCTTCTCCCATGGCCAAGACTTTAGATGATTATAGGAATTAAAACAGGGAAAATAGGTCAAAAGTGAATACTGGGGATTTCAGGTACTGTTGGCCTAAAGGAATTGTAGGTATGTACATATAGATAGGTATCCACTTAAGTTTGACAATCCTTGCGAGTGTATAGAAGGGCATAGGTCCAGATATTCGGAACATTAGGTACAGACGTTAAATATAGGTACTTTATTGGCACAAAGTATAACAACAAGAAGAAAAACAACAAAAGGAGGACGATGAATTCTAAAACTACAAACACGAGACATATAGCTAAGAGTAGATAATATACCTACTAGGAAGTATTGCACAATCATTAGAGGGAACAAGTGCAGATTTCAGCCACCTGCAAGTTGAACAGGCATCACTTGAATTCAATGGGCCGCAGTCTTAATACGTATTCAAATAAGGAATAAAGAGGGCAAATTTCTTACTAATAGCCTCCATGACTGCTGAAGCTCTCGTGCTCAAATCCATGATGCTCTTGCTCAGGCTCTTCGTGGTGTTCATGCTTGTGCTCCTTGATGTAGACCGGGTAGGGGACCTTCACAGGGTAGGGAACCTTCTTTTCGATGATTTCCTTGACGGGGTATGGCTTCTCAACCACCTCCTTCACGTAGACGGGATACTTCTTCTCGACATGGACGGTGTAAGGCACCTTCTTTTCCACCACCACTTCATAGGGGACCTTCTTTTCCACCTTGTAAGGTACCTTCTTTTCGACGGTCACTGTGTATGGCACTTTCACTTCTACTTTGTAAGGAACTTTCTTCTCGTGAGTGACAGTATAAGGAACCTTTTTCTCTACAGTGACGTGATACGGTACTTTCTTTTCATGGACAACATGGTAAGGCTTGGGGACGTGGACCTTGACAGGAACGTGGACGGGGTATTTCACTTCAACATTGTAGGGGACTTTCTTCTCAACGTAGACATTGTAGGGCTTGGGTACGTACACTGGATAAGGGACCTTCTTCTCGTAGGGCACTTTCACCTCCACTTTGTAGGGGACTTTAACGGGGACTTTAACGGGGTATGGGACATGCTTCTCAACTGTGTATGGAACCGGCTTATCGACGTACTCTTTGACAGTGTATGGAACTTTTTTGGTCACTGTGTAGGGAACAGGAACTTTCTTCTCCACGGTGTGCACATGAACTTTTGGGTGATGTTCTTCATGGTGTTCCTGGTGCTCGTAGCCATGCTCATCTCCCCCCGAAGACAACTCTTCTCCTCCGTGAAAGTCAGAAAATCCACCAGAGTGCCATGAGTGCTGAGCGCTCGCACTGGCCAACAGTGCCACACCTAAAAGTGTGACGACCTGAAAAGAAGAAAAAACAAGTGAAAATGAAGCCTGAAATAAGTGAAATGGAGCTGATAAGAGCTTGTTTGCGGGACCTCATTACTCTCACTATACCTAGTGAGAGTAAATAATCTCATCCTAACTCTTCCCATGATGATAGGGTACTATGTCGGGGTAATGGGAACTAGGTCCTAAGAGGTTGACGACCGTAAAAGTACGATGTCAAGTATTCACGATAAACTGAAGGAATAAGAAGGAAGCAGCGACGTTCCTGAGGGAATCACTAACATTAGGTACTAGGTACAGAATTTTGGAGATTTTAAAATTGTCCATACGCAATAATAGAAATGTTTTGAAATATCTCAATGCCAGTGATCGCGGTAGGTAGGTAGGTACCTACATAATATTCATATTTCCCAAATAGCATCAAGTATTTTTCCGGTATAAAAACATTTTGTCATAAAAGCAAAACTAAAGTAATAAAAAAGAAAATAAAATTAATAAAAACATAAGAGAGCTTACATACCGAGAACGTCATTTTTTGATTTGCGTGTATCCTTGGTAGATCCCGGTGAGGGACTGATGCTGCGATGACCCACTCCCGGCTATTTATACCTGGCAACCCTTGACTGCACCTGACGTTCGAAGACTGCACTACTAATTATTTGTTATGGTAGCGCTCTGCTTCTTACTCTCCGCTCTACACGTAACCCTATCCTAATTAAGTAGGGACGTATCCTAGACGTACCTTAGTACGCCCCTTAAGGTAATTAGGTGCCTCCCTACTTAGGTACGTAGACACATCTCATTTTATTTACCTATACCTATTCCAATCACGGGCATTGCGATGATTTGTGCAGGAAAATGGATTACTGTCATCAGTTAAGAATTTTCAGAAAAGAAAAAAAGCCAATTGAGTTTTTTGTGAGGAGAGGGTGAATTTTAATTCAGAATATTTTTAATTAAATTGACTCGGGAAAGGTATCTTGCTAACCCACCGCTCTGAATTTTTAATGGAGATTTTTTAAAGATAGATCTATATTTTCTTACTTCCACTCTACTGACTGATTCCACCCCCTTACAAACCCATTGGATGAATCTAGATTTTTTTTAGGGCTTTTTTAAATCCAACGTAGGTCTTCATACTTTCACATATTCCTACTATGAACGAAGATAATTATTATGCTCTGGGGAATGTTCGCTATAATCAGTCTACGAGAGGGAAATAAGGGTAGTGGCCTCTTCGTGGTCGAGTGGTCATTATCCAATGAACTCCCATGAGCTCCCACGTCCCATGAGCAGTTACTCGTATTAACTGTTGCTAGGACGGATGTCATACTAAACGTTCATTTAAGCTGGCATGCAGAACCAGCATGTGCATGGGCCCTTTAACTACGTATAAATAAAGGGTGGTCGTCATGCACCATTCATTCCCCCCTTATTTCATCCCTCTAAACTCATGCACCGTATATTGTGTAGGTATACCTATACCTAGGTATCTATTTCCTCTTATCCACTAATTCACGGCTCAGTGTGTGGAGTTACTACATACTTCTATAAAAATCGAATAGGAATACCTGTTAGGTATTTAGCATTTTAGGTTAATCTATTGTGTTCCGCATGTTGATCAGTGCGTAAAACGGGTGCTCGACTGCTCGTTGAACTCGCATCGCGTTATGTTACTCACCTATATTGTACGTAGTAATTGGCTCCACTTCTTCACTGGAGGGAGGGAATTATGTTTGAGGAAACAAGTTTGTCAAAACAAGTCTTTTTCCTCGCATCGGTAAGGTAATAAGTCCCCATAGGTGCCATGTCACAAAAATTATATAATTATACTTCCGATTCGATATTATAAGGTTAGAAAGTACATAGATTAGCATTTGAGCTCCTTTCTTGCACCTCCTGGCAAAATATTCACTGTACCTAGTTATCGACTTGTCGTTCAGCGTATATCAAAGGCATAAGTAATATTGACTCCATGCGGCTCCCACTCCCATTAATCACTGTATAAGGAAGGACGCAGTCACTTTTTACGAGTACTGAGCGATTCTCTGTAGACGCTCTACAAATTTTGCACAAATGTATAGCTTTGCCATTCAGTTTGTTCGTGACCTATCACGTTTGTGGGTTTAACGACATTTTCTATTTTCTTTCAATCCCATATATCTCCTTATTAGAAACAGGTTTCCTCTATCCATTCTATCGGCATGATAGATACCTAGTAAGGTGGATAACTGTATTTAGCCACCCTCATACCCACTGACATGACGCACGTAACGATTACAACAGCGCTTCACGCTCTATGAACCTCACATCCTTGGCGTATCAGCTGTGGAGGTGGTATAACTGGAGCAGATATAGGTATACCTATACCTTACACCCTACACCTGTATACCTATACCTATACCTATATACCTATACCTATACCCTACACTTATACCTATACCTACACCCTACACCTATACCTACACCCTACACCATAAGAAGTGCAATAATAATTTAATTGGTGTATACCAAAGAAACATGAAAGTCGAAGTAGGATCCATAAAATCAGTTATAGGTATTCACGATTTTTTACCTTATCCCTTTGGAGAAAAAAGAGAAAAAAAAGTGGGGCTAAAGAATAGGACTCATGCGCGGCTTTCCGGGAAAATCGCATACCTACCTATGTTGAGAAATTCATCAGCCTTGGTGTTGTATGGTTCTATGGTTCTCCAAGAGTACATGTTGCCAAATTTATGTTTTTCCTTCTTCGTTGCCTTCTCGGTACTTTACTAATATAAAGAGCTATGTGTAATGACTTTGAGGTATAAAGATAGGTACTTACTCTGATGGGTACCTAAAGTGATACTTTATATACCTATGAAGTCAGTGCATGGGTGTATTTAGATACATCATCAGTCGTAAGAAATATTCTTGACCTCAACAAGTCGTCAAAAATTCAAATTACAGATACAAATTTTTTTTCCTTTCCCTTTCCTGTCCATAATACTTAATACCTAGGAATACCTGAATTATCTGGTTCATAGACTGCCTCAATTTACTATGACTCTCAGGGAAAATAAAATAAGGAATAGGGTAAAAACAATAATTTAATAGTTTAATTGGAAAATCAAAGAAACCATTTATTATTTATTTGGCAAGGAAAGTGTGGAGCATGACAAAGTAGGTCTCAGCGATTCCAGCCACTTGGGGTGTATGCCCGGGCATAGGTGGGGGATCCTCCATGAACCAAGTAAGGGACCTTGACTTCGTAAGGTATCTTCTTCTCAATAATCTCCTTGACAGGGTAAGGCCGCTCGACGTATTCTTTAACGTAGACGGGAACTTTTCTTTCGACAGTCACTGGATAAGGTACTTTTGTTTCGACTGGAACGGTATACGGAACCCTGGTTTCCACATTGTATGGAACCTTTTTCTCAACTGTAACAGTGTAGGGGACCCTGACGTGGACTGGGTATGGGACTCTTTTCTCGACGGTAACTTGGTAAGGAACCTGTTTGACAACTGTCACAGGGTAAGGTACCTTCCTCTCAACAGTGACAGTGTAAGGCTGAGGCACAGGAACCTCCACAGGGACGTGGATTGGCACTTTGACCTCAACAGGATAGGGTACTTTCTTTTCCACTGTTACATGGTACGGCTTGGGAACTTCAACCGTGTAAGGGACGTTTTTCACTACGGGAACGGGTACAGGAACATTATAAGGCACTCTCACTGGCACGTGAACTGGGTAGGGGACCCTTCTCTCTACCGTATACGGGACGTGTCGATTGACGTACTCATTGACAGCGTAGGGTACTTTTTGAATGACTGGATAAGGAGCGGGGATTTTCTTTTCGAGGGTGACGACGCTGGCAGAACTGCGGTGAGTGATGGGTGCGGAGTATGTTGCGGCAAAACCGCCTCCATGTAGGAAACCGGCTCGTGAAGCCCCCAAGAACACTGATATCAATAATATCTATGAAAGAAGAAAAATACAAGAATTGAAATGGACCTTGCTAATGGCTATGATTTCGGAATTTGTATCCCCTCTCCCTTCTTTAGAAAACCTCTTAGCAGCGGCAGCACCCACACCCACCTGATGAAACCTATACCTATATAACTACTAAAATCTTCAGATCTTTTCTTCCCCAGTTCAGTCTGACGATTTTTCACTTACCTTAAAACTCATGATGGCTGAGCTATCCCAGGACTTGACGGATTGCAATACTTTACAATTATATCATCGGTTATATACCTAATAGTTTCAACCCTCATCAGTCGGATCCATGACAAGTTGACCTTCCGTATTTCCGAGTTCCCGCAAGCGGAAGGCGTAGCTCCCATATCTGTATAGCTTTGAGCTACTTTTACCTAACTGCCTGCCGATCGTTTGACGCCTCAATCTGCGTGAGGACAATGTCATTTTCATGGTTTCCTTAAATTCTACAGGTTTAAAGTGCCTATGTACATTTTAAGTGCATTACTTAGGTACATTCCATTTACAAATCCCACTAAATTCGTATTGATACCAGCCAAAGATTTTTGGAGTATTGTGATGTGAAAGAGAACACTGAGTGATTTTAGTTGATATGAAGGAATGCCTCCTACAGAAACTCCCTCATTTCCTGAAGCATTGTAAGTAAGAGACGTAACTTCAAATACTGGCTCAGCGGTTCGGTAGCGTCGGAAATACTGTGGGGCGGGGGCAGTTTGATTGATCCCTCTCACACCTTACCTCTACCTTTTTGCCCGTTGGTCACTGCCACCTTGCATGTGCACCTTGTGCTATACCGCTATAACTATGACAAAAAGTAGGTGTTTGTGTGTTGGCCCCAAGAGATATCAGTGGAACCTTAATTTTGAAAGCACCAAATATATCAAAACTAAATAAAAAAAGAGAAAAAATTGTCGTGAGAACATTATATCTTTATGGTCACTCGAAAAGAACTAGGATTCAAGATCGTCTATTAAATATTTTAATTGTATTTGTATTGTATCTAAACTTAGGTTCTAGGTATTCTGAAATTGTAACTGAAAAAGTGAAAATATGAAAACGATACATCCAAGTTTCAACAAAATATATTTACAAAAATACAATAACAAGCAAATGAGATGAAGGAGATGAATGTGTATCAGTTCTAGAAGGCTGATCAAACGCACTTGACCGCCGCACGCCGTGCCAGAGCTTCAGCGTCTGGATTGGGCAATCTTCCGATTGCGCAACCAGCATCACTCTCGCTGCTGGCTATAGGTACTTGCCACTATAACCACTCGCTTCTGCAGTGCGTTCTGCCGTATGAAAGAATGAATGTGAGTGCCTAGTAGCTTCCATGGTGTTCGTCGCCGCCGCTGCTGCTGAAACCTCCCTCAGATCCACCCTCGTAGCCTCCATGGTGCTGCTCTTCATGGTGGTGTTCCTTGACGTAGACTGGATAGGGGACCTTGACCGGGTAGGGGACGGGCTTTTCCACGTACTCCTTGACTGGGTAGGGCACGGGTTTTTCCACGGGGACCTTGACGTAAACTGGAACCTTCTTTTCAACTTCGACGGGATAGGGCACCTTCTTCTCTACATGAACGGGGTAGGGCACCTTGACATGGACGGGGTATGGAACCTTCTTCTCAACATGGACAGGGTACGGGACTTTCACGTGGACGGGATAGGGGACTTTCTTTTCAACATGCACTGGGTAAGGCACGTGTTTCTCGACATGAACAGGGTAAGGAACTTTCTTTTCTATGTGAACAGGGTATGGCTGAGGAACGTGAACCTTGTACGGGATGTGGACGGGGACTTTGACTTCCACGGGGTACGGGACCTTCTTCTCTACATGGACAGGGTACGGCTTAGGAACATGTACGGGGTATGGAACTTTCTTCTCGACGGGGACCTTGATATGAACTGGGTAAGGGACCTTGACGGGAACCTTGACTGGGTATGGGATGTGCTTTTCAACCGGGTAGGGGACTGGTTTTTCAACATATTCCTTTACGGGGTATGGGACTTTCTTGTAGACGGGGTAAGGAACCGGGACCTCCTTTGTCACAGTAATTGTTTTGACGTGCTCGTGGTGTCCATGACCGTAGTCCTCTCCACCGCCATACGAGGAGAAGTCTCCGCCTCCGTAGCCACCAAAGTCATGGATACCCCTCTTATCAGTCTTCTTCTCCTCCGTCTCCTCAGCTTGTTGCTCGGTCACCTTATTGGCAGGAGCTTCAACGGCTTTCTGTTCCTCCGCCAAAGCCGCCGCCACCAGCGCCGATAAAACCAAAATCTGAAACAACGAAGAGGGTAAATGAGAAATGAATAATAATTCCCACAATATGAAGCCTTCGGTCAGTGTTATACTTGAGCTTTCTTTTGAGAGGGGTGAACGCAGAATCGCAAAAAAAAAAAAAAAGTACTCTGTGTGACGTATCAAAATTTAGGGTAGGTGTCCATCGTTTATTGTAGTCACCAAAATTAAACTACGTGCAAATATGCCAAAAACGGAACTGAAAAGATGATCGCCATTAAATCTCTTGATTTTTTTTGTCCAACTTGGTCGCTCTGAGTTATATCAAAATATAGGACAAAGGACTCCGAGAAGTTTTCAATGAGTCCTCCTGGACAGTGGCTTCTTTCTATAAGATGTGCCCATTCTATTGTTATGATGACGAGGGCTTACGCCACGGTTCATCCATCACCATAATTGTTTCCTGTTCCACAGATGCATGAGGTCAGCTGGCAGTCTAGCTGTCCCACATTGCTCTGCTCCTATACGAGCAAACACTTCCATAACATTAAGTTGTGTCATCGTCACGTCGAACATATTATAAGCCTTCTCCATTAAGCGATACACACATAACATAACACGTTCATAAACACGTCAGTTTCCTTGCCATCTGCGACTATATATTATCACACTTTCGGAATCCATTGGGATATATAAAGTATAATGAAGAGTTTCCACGGGAAATTAGTTCCGGAAGATTTTGTACTAGTGATCGTGACGACCACTTAACATTACCATAATGTTTACAAGTTGTCCGTCAGGCATCAGGCTTCGTCAGTGGAGCGATCATGCACTCGAGTCTGCGTGCTACGTCTCGCTTTGTGATCAGATCTTATCAGTATGTGTGGAGAAAGTGATCAAAGTTGGTGTGCGAGAGTGCATATGATCTATGCACGTAAATGTGCAGTACTGGTCGTTTCCTACATCTAGGAGCCACTTGGCTAAACCTCAAAAGCTCAACTTGCTCCGCTACGTCTTAATTTTAGATTTTGTACTCACTTTTTACCTCAATATTGTAGGATATAATTATTGGAATCTAATCAGGGGAAATGTTGGGAGGATTAGAAGCTCACGATCGAGGAAAGTTTTAATTCCAAAATTTAGAAACCCATCACCCTTGTTTTATTTCCCTTATACAATTGCCATTCTCGCAACAAGCTATAGTCAGAAAGACCTCGCAGGTGTCTGATAAGTGCTAATTTCTCGTTTCCCCAAGGACTCGAGTTAATTTTCAGCCACTTTTTACGACTTTTTTTTTCTCCCGTGATTCCTTTTCGATAAAGGAAAAAAAATCTTTTCCACAATTGAGTTATTTTGCACAGCTTTGGCCTCCCCCCCCCCCCCCCCCCTTTCCCAGCTTAAAGGTAACATTTTTTATAATTAGGATTAGCGTTATATAGCTTTTATAGGAACAATTATCATAGTGATGATTTTGTAACTGCTGGAAAATGCAGAAACGATTTTAGGGAAGTAAAAATTTGGGGAGGGAGGGAGAAACTCCCCTGCCCACCCCTAAGAAAATTTTGATCGTTGTTGACACTGTTGACAGACACTATCGTGGCCTTAGACTGGGTTCGGGGTGGGAATTTTCGGTTTGCTTGGCTTTGACGACTCCCTCCTATAAAGGGTTCCCTACTATAATTATTCCATATAGGAGACCGCGTGTTATCCCACCCTTGGCTAGCCGATAGAGTCCTTATTGGCAATCCTGCATGGCAGGTAACTATTACCCCCCCCCCCCCCCCCAAAGTGTCCTAACCTGTTCATACATTTATAGGTATATACCGTTTCGCAACCCAATAGGAACAACCCCCAGCAAAAATTGGGTGTTTCACCTCTGGGCATTAAATTATTCAGCATACCATTCCCCCAATACGTTATGCGTTCATAAAAATTGCGTGAGTGGCCTTGAGACCGTGCGACTGAACCCTGCCCGGGGATAACGGGTAACCCTTCATGTTCGGTTCCAGTAAGTCAAAGAACAAATATTAGTTTTCTGTTATTGACCTTGTTCTCGTATTGTTGTAGTCCAGAGATATTTTCTGGGGTGTATTTTTATACACCTAATAATAAGTTATTATGTGTATAAAAATACAGCCCATCTCATTTTTTTTTCTATTCCAACTAGCCAACAAAAAATTCCATGATATCTTTATATAGGCAATTATTACTTATGATACAATATAGGAAGCTATGATTTACCTTAGGGCATTTGTTCTAAAAAGTTATGACACTTATGGCACCAAAATTTGAAGTGAGGTTTGAATGACCTGATGTACGAAATGGTAACAAAGCATGTCTATAAAGGATGCAGGGCATTTTTAATTTTCAATTTTTTTTATCGAGAAATGAAAATTGATCCCAAGGAGTTTAAATTAAAAATGGACCTGATGAAAGATGAAATGAAAGTTTAAAATATTTAGGTTTCGATTATCCAGAATTTATGTTACATGTTTAGATCGAACCTGATCTGCTTAATAGCATTTTCCTCGAGCTTAGACGGGTAGTTAGAGATGAGTACAAAATAGTCCTCATACAGCGCTGACGTAGGCTCCATTCATTCCACAGCTGTTGACGGTTGGTAACACTGTACACTATAAGCACAAGACACTGCACGTCACAAAACTTACCGTTAATTTCATTTCTGTGTGTGTGTTTCTTTGACAACCCCTGGTGGGACTGATAGTGGTTTCTAGCACAAGTCCCCATTTATAGTAATCCCCCAACTTGGCGGCACTGTGGATGGAAGACGGTCCATAAAGAAGTCAGGTTGCGTGGCGAACCTGCTTTGTACGGTGCGGCCAGCTCGGGCGCCACAGCTCACGAGCAATTATCTGCCACGAGCCGAGTCATTTTTAATTGGACTTCTATTGTCAGTTACACTTTTCTGCCTAATTCCGACGGTAATCGGCTGTAAATACAGAACACTTAATTATTACTCATGAAGGAAAAGTTTGTTTTGGCGCGGCTTGATAGTTTCTTAGGTATACACCAAGCTACTTATTTATTTGCACTTCCACTAACTATACTGCACATGCACTCCTGTTTGTTTATTCGTATTCTATATTATTATTATTATTATTATTATATACGTATATTACGTATATATATATATATATATATATATATATATACGTATATTATATTATTATTATTATTATTATTATATACGTGCCACATTCCAATCCCTTATTGACTAGTACCTACCTACATTTAGACAATTTACTTTTCTTATTTTTTTCATGTGAAACCCCGAAAATTTGGTGGGTCCAACCAAAATACCAAAGTACATGAATTGCTTAGGAAATAAGCAGATTGTGTATTATAGGTAAGATTCCTAATAAAAAAATGAAAAATTAAATGAATTAAAAAATGAAAACTATATGCCTTCCCGACTTCACATAAACGCATTTTTAATTTGGGTACCTGCGAGAGTGCGAGTATACCTACTTAAAATACATGTTACAAAATCCATTATTCTGTTACTCAACTTTCTTGCTGCGTATAGGTTTGCCCAATTATGCCTGTGAGCAGGCGCGTAATCTCATTTTTTTTCAGGGGGGGGCAAGGTTCAAGCAAGCCAATAGTCGGTAGGGTTCATCCGATTTTGCTCAAATTCGGTATGTAGGTACCTAATCGTAATGTACCTATAGACATGTTTTTTGATAAATTTTGATAACTCAAAAATTGCGCCTGCTATTGTCAAAAAAAGGCAAAAAATCGTGTTTTTTGACAGTTAGGAAGGACCGGAGGCTATCTATATCAAGTTGGAACCTTGAAAATTTGTAAAAGTGTTTTTGAATAGATGTTTTTAGGTCAGTTACAACCATTTGGAGGTGGGCTAATAACTTGGCACGGTTTTGGCCAAAACGTGTTGGTCATCACTCCGGTGGCACTGTTCAACCGATTTCAATAGAAATTGGTAGGGAGGTGTACTTTAACCTTGTTTGAAGTTTTACCGAACGAAATTTTCTAACGTAATAATTATGGCCAATATTGACATTATCGTAGGAAAATTTTCCAAAAATGGAAGTCACGTTTGTGATTGGTTAGATCACATTTGCAACAACACTATAATCGACGGATTTTCTTAAAAATTTGTGAAAGTGGTCTCAGATAAATGCTTCGAGGTCATTTTCAATAAATTTTCAATTACGTGAAAATTAAGACCGTGACATGCAAAATAGGAAATATGTACTTTTCGCGTCGAATGACACATCACTGTTTGACGGATATTATGTTTGAAATTCGGTACACAGGTGTCTAGAATTGTTGTCCAGCGTGTTGCAAAATATTTTTCAGAAGAAGGTAAAATTCTGGCCAAAAAAAATAATTGACTTAAAAAAAAAATCAAAATTTTCGATGCCGCTGGCGTAAAAATTGCGAGAAAGTCAAGTGCGACCATTGTCGGACCCTTTATTTCAAATTCACTTCATCCGAGGAGACAGATTTCAGGGGGGGCAGTGCCCCCCCTAAAACATTTCAGGGGGGGCACGTGCCCCCTTGCCCCCCCCCAGATTACGTCCATGCCTGTGAGTACGCCTGTGAGTATGCCTGTGAGTACGCCCGTGAGTATGCCTGTGAGTACGCCCGTGAGTATGCCTGTGAGTACAACTTTGTGAGAGGAAAATATATTTGTCATGCTTCATAACAAAACACACCTACAAAACATACCTACCGTTTTACTAACTAAGGGTGCGTCCCACCATTCCCAGTTAAAATTAAACTGGAGATTTTGTCCTATATCCTTAAAAGTTAAATTTAACATGGTAAATCTCCAGTTTAATTTTAACTGGGCATGGTGGGACGCACCCTAAGTGTGATAGAATAACATCCTGCATAATAGAATTCAGATACTGAAGGAAAGGGTCACCATCACTTCTGGACTATAGAGACCTCATCGTCTGGGGAACTCGGCAGTATTTTTGTGTTTCCATTCCATGCGCCCGTCACTATATTCAGGCCATATTTTGTTTTGGGAAGTAAGATGACTGCAGTTAAGCTGGGAGAGTCGAATTGTACCTTCTTTTAGTCAAGTGACACTACGACAAATCAGCTTACCGCCCTTTTAGTTTTCATGTCTAAAAAAATGTATGTTTCGTCAACTTCCTCCAATATTTCCTTGGTTAATTGGGCACGATGAGAGCTCTCACAACAAAGGTCTGGGTTCTGCATAAGTTTTATGGGTAGCATTATCATGCCCTACCCCTATCTGATATTTCAGTTTCGGTTCCGATACCTTGAATCATGTTGTATGCCTAGGGGGTAACCACTCCAGAGATTCCTTGAGATTGCACTGAGATTCTATAAAGATTTCCAAAGATTCCCAACGATATTCATAGAAAGATGAAGGGGTAACCACTCCAAAAAAATTCCAAGATTCCCTGAGATTTCATGAAGATATCCAATGATTCCCAACGAGATTCCCAACGAGTGGTTAACCCCTCGTTGAATACCCACTGAAAATATACCCCCCTCCGTTTTCCTGTCCCTTTGGAGTGAGTTATTTTAGTATCATGAATGATTTGTAGGGTATTCAAGGGAAGCTTTTCTCACGTCAGTTTGTTCAAGTTCATCCCTCAGTTCCCCCTCTATAGGTCACACCTAAGGCTTCGTATATCCCTTGTTACTCTCTGGCGCGAAGTCTACATGCATAGAAGTATTTTCATCGTTTGTTATGAAAGTCAAATAATCTCGATGTGGATCAACTTCTCCTTCTCATACAAGGGTTCGTGATTCCGTCTTAATTTCCATTTGACCTATGTTGGTGTCTTTGTCTCTGTGTTAATTTGTCCCTGAGTGGCACTTAACAAGAATTTCATTTGTTGTTTCCTCTCCTCTGTCGGAGGTAATAATGGCATTGCACATTGCACGGACCGCCGTTCCGCCAGGAGGCCGGACGTTACATCGCCCACGCCTTGCTGCTTCAGCCGCCGTATTCGGGTGAACAACCCTGCATGATAGAGGATATATTGTGAAGACCTATTTAATCATTCTTGCCCATTGGGTTCATTTAATTTACCTTTGTTGCTGATGCATCCATCCCTTCAAGACCTAAGTACAACTTTTCATCACTTGCGAGTAGGTATAGTTCGTATAAGTATCTCATTATTACCGATTACAATTGGCTTCGAAATTGCAGAATTTACACATTTCCTTCCATTCCCGCCCTAGTTTTTGTGCAAATAAATATATCTACATTTATTTTCTTCTCCCAACGTACCTAGTAATTTTTTTAGTTTTTAGTGGTAGGTAGGTACCTACCTATAGGGTAGTATGTTTTCTCATTTTCCTCTGAATCAGCTTCCTCGCTTCGGCTCTTCTTTATCTTGGCTTACACCTTTCCCAATTCAACTTCGAAAACAGCTTATTTGTCGGGTTATTACATTGTCAAGGTAACATAAATGAAAGATAACTATTGTGTCAAGATTGTGTGAAGATATAGATTTGCCTCATCTTCTGTTACAAGTCTGTTGGAAAAGACAAGGCATCTACAATAAATGTCCTCATAGGCACAGCCCAAAGATGACAAAACAAAATAATGAAGTTGTTGCCGGCGCGCGCCAGTGCGTCTGTCACTCGGTGGAATCATGCCTGTGGGCCCGAGGCCATACCTGTATAGATGAGGTACATTCATCTTGAAGGCACACCTACTGCGTTAATTACCTTCACCAGCAGTTGTATGCCATAGAGAAGCAAAGTACTGAGTGTATCGACCCAGTTGCTCCACTACACATTACACAATATCATCCGCTACCGTTCCATTCTCATCTCATCTCTATTTTACTAAACTCTTGCAAGATCTTCTCTCATTACGCGAAATTACCGCAAATTGCGTACTCGGTCAAATTAAAATTTGTGTGTCGCGGCCAAAATTATAATAGGTAGGTATAGATACGTACAATATTTTTACATGCAGAATGCGAAATGATAGAATTTTGCATGGGTAACAAAAAGTTGAAGCCTCCTTCCATCGGAAAATAGAAGAAAGAATTGAAAAGCATGCTTTGAAATTAATGGGTATGAGTCGGACCAATAAAAGCCGAGCTATCATGCACAGTATGTCATGTATACGATCACTTCACCCACAGGCGAGAAAACCCTTAGAATATACCTACAGATCTTTGCTAACTATCGGATCCCATGCAGATTCAACTATACCAAGGTAGCGTTCAGTGCGAGGGGGTAACCACTCCAGAGATTCCTTGAGATTCCCTGAGATTCCATAAAGATTTCCATAGATTCCCAACGATATTTATAGAAAGATGAACCCCGAAGGGGTATTATAACCACTCCAAAAAAATTCCGAGATTCCCCGAGATTTCCAATGATTCCCAACGAGATTCCCAACAAGATTCCTGGAGTTGTTAACCCCTCGGTTCAGTGTGGTGTGGGAGCCTTAGTCTGTCTGGCCTCCAGTGGTTGATCTCCATCGTCAAGTTAATTTTCCTGCATGCCAGACTGTTGTGGTTCAGTTGGTTTGGAGGGAATTATTGTTATTTATCTAACAGTGCGAATTATGGTCTTCTCTTTTGCAGATTAGGGATCTTTATTCCTATCTAATTTTTTCTTGCCTTTGCCTGTGGCTTCTTCAATTTTATGTTATTATTAGTCATTACTACCCAACTCCGTGTCTTGTTACTTATTTACCAATTGATTGTGCCTATACATCCTATTCATCAAAAATCCCTGGAGTTTTGAGTAGAATGACCCAGATTATCGCAGATGACAGTTGACAGTGAAATACCGGAAGCTAGTGTGTGGCACCATTCTAACGCAGAGTAGTACAAAGTCATGCAACCTGCAGTTAATAGCCAAGTACGAGTAGAGATATGTAGATGCCCGGTGCATCGAGTGCGTATGTATGGAAAACACAAGGGATGCTACTTGAAAAAGGAACGTCAACGAGGGAATTTTAAGGCAGGATTTAAGATTTTTTTCTCCAAAAAATATAGAGCCATGTTCAGAGGTCAGCTGTTTCATCTGACTCTTGAATACCTACTTATTGTACAATAGGTATACAGCTTTATATATGTACAAGATATTTTCTTCTGTCTAGGTTTTGCATCTTCAGATGTCAGGAATTTGTGTAAAGCGATTAAGATTAACTCGATATTTTTTTTAGCTCTGAAGGTTAATAGTAATAAAATTAACAATATTTCAATTTTTACTTTAAAACGAAATTTCGGTATTGCTTGTTTCGAAATGAACTCAAGTGTGAGAGCTGCGAGCTACCTATCTATACCAGCCTACCTACCTATCTTACCTACCAACCTGCCTACCTACCCACCACCTTCTACTATAGTAGGTACATACCTGACTACATAAGTTTTCTTAATAGAGGATTAATATTTATCTGTAGCATTTAAAGAAAGAATTCTTCACTTGTAACTGGCCAGGACATCAATCAGAATTCAGTCAACTTATCAGAGTGTTGCAGGTAATATATGAAATTAGATAAGTAGACATGTGTGGCAAATACCTACGAATTAACGGTCTTTAATTTAATCTCCCGGTAGATATAATGGCACATAGGCAAGGGATACGAGTATATATTATGGTACAGCACAGTTGACGAGCGTCCCAGGCACAGGCTCACGACCACTACTAGGTCACCGTAAATTGCCGCAGTACGAGTAGAATGTTTAGGTACGATAAATAATAATTAAATAAAATGATCCAGTTGTGCGATGAGAGGGATTTCCTCGCTTAGGCTGAGTTGTGCAACACGGCGCTGGTCGTATGGTTCCGGTGTCCGCGTTTATGTTGCATTGCATGCTTGTCCAGTATGTCGTGTCATAATTATGTCCAGCACAAGCCACGTCTGCGTACGCTCATCCATTGCCGTTTAGGAAAATGGTCATTGTCCGCGGTGACTGTGTATCTCGATGGCAGTGGTCACACGTTACGACATACGAGGAATCCATGTATGCGCGATTACCTACATCTCGGGCTATTTTCATAAATGGGACGGGATATATCATCCCTTACTCCCCCGTAGCTCCCTTCACCCCATAGGTTCTGCACCCTATCCTATATACAAGGACTCGTACTGTACTCGTACTGTATAGGTATTACCTCTTAAATACTTTATGACTGGTACCCATTTTGTAAAAATCTATAAATGGGCTTCAAAGGATATTTCCGTACTGTGGGAGGGAGAGAAAAAGAGGCATTCGTATATGGGTGTAATGACTTAAAAGTAATTGACATAGATTCGTTGCATCTAGGAACCCCTGCCACCATGAAAAATTGCAACTAAATCGGGACAATCCCCTGGACTCAGGTCTGTGTATACCTGGATGCTGATGTTTGGCTGGTGTGGGCATGATCTTTCGACACTTCACCCTACTTTCAAATAATAGACTTTCCAAATACTTGATCCGCTAACAGCTGGAATTGGCCTTCGCCTGCAGTAGTAGACTATTGGCCTGAAGGACGAACAAATCCATTCGACACGGAGATTAGACACTCCACATACATATAGAGTCATTGCTCAGCTAAGTAGGCGTAGCGGAAACCCATTCACACTTACTTTCATTAATTTTCTTGGGTATGTCATTCTGTTTTGCGCAATCTCTGCTAGGGAATTGCAAATTAAAAATTATCAATATCCCCCGTTTACCCTACAATACATACCACACCTCTGATAAGCTGACCATTGGCCGGAAACCAATCGAAACTCGCCGAAGCGTTGGTAGCATCGGAAACATCGTAAACTTCGGCCGTTCGCAGCGGTGGGAGAAAAGTCGCGTTTATAGTTTCGTTTCATCTCGTTTGTGGCCAATGGACGACCAGCTTTACAATTACCTTCGAAGTAGGATAATATCTGGATATTATTGTTTGAATCATAGCCGTATCCACGGGGGGGGGGGGTTAGGGGGTTAAACCCCCCCCCCCCCCCCATGAACGGAAAATTAACATGGTAATACCAACGTGAAGCAAAAAATATATAGGTGAAACCCCCCCCCCCCATGACTCTAAACCCCCCCCCCCATGACAGCTTTCTGGATACGGGCCTGGTTTGAATTATTATATTCCAAAAATTCTATCTGAAATATTGTGCAATTTTTTGTTCAGGTACTTCGTTGGAACGATTCTTCAATTCCAAATTCATCGCCATTTATGTACTGTCGCTGGACAATACGATCCAAATGATCTGTCGAAGCCTCTGCACCGTTGTGACATTTACCGCAGCAAGGAGGCTGGCCAAGTACTAAAGTAAGTGTAGGTAGTAAGCGATAGTACCTAATAGTCATTACCCATGACATAGCAAACAGGAGATGGAAAACGAATAATGATTGTATGTTATATACTAAAAGATGCATGGTTCAATACCAGCCATCCTTTTTATCCCTATTTCAATGATTTTAGGGACTTGATGCAATACGGATCATCTTTGCCATGGCAGGAGATCTTGTACCGGGTGACAGGCCAAGACAGACTGGACGGCACTGCGGTCCGCGACTTCTTCAGACCTCTAGAAGACTGGCTGCGTAATGAGAATCTACGCACGCAGGAGTACCCAGGCTGGATCTATGGTAATATTTCTAATAAAATAAACAGGTTCAAAATGGAATTTCTGAGGATTTTTTATTTTAAGGTAAAGAACTGTTTTCGAGATGAGGATATAATGAGACCTTCTGATTAGCATGAATCTCCCTCTGTTGAGGTCACTAATTCTTTATGATCTACTCACTCAATAGGTAGGACTTTCGCCCTTACTCCTCCCTCATCTTTATACCTAAATTAACCTAACGTAACAAATCATCCCCTTCCCCCTTCACCGGCCAAATCTTCATCCCGAATTATCCATTTTTTAACGAGATTTCTGAGCCGTACTTATTATATTTCAGATGGTGATTATTGCAAATTCAGCATTGAGACGGCAGGACTATACGTCAGAGGTGGATATTACATTTCTGCTTCTTCCGTTATCTCCCCTTTTAGAATAATACTTCTCCTGTTGTTATCTTCTGCCATTTTTGTGTGATTATACTTTGTTTAAGTAATTCATACTTGTCTGTATAAATTTGACCTAAAGAACCTGCCGCTTAAGCAGTAAGTACTTTCAGCTAGTGCGTAGGGGAAAACAGTTGTCATTAACAAACTTGAGCGAAAAACCTACGCCATCTGCTTCATGCTGCAGCCGAAAGGGTCTATTCTTTTATTCCAAGCAAAGCTTTTTGAAAGCTCCTCGACACTTATTTTGCTTTATGCATGTTTATTGGCCTTGACGGCAAATGGCTAATAGGTTTCTCTATTGAATAATTTAGCTGAACATGTTAACGGTTAGCCTACACTGAGAAAAGTCCTTTGTTATATATAACCAAAGTCCTTGTTATTAGTGTGACGACTAAGATGGCTTTGCTAAATTAACACACATCAACTTTGTTAATGCATTTTGTTACTGCTGTGACGACTAAGATCTATGTTGATCTCCTTCTTAAAATTGACGAAGAACTTGGTTGATAGTTGGTAGCCTATCTAGGACTAGGCAGGCTCACTTCGTTGGTGCTTTGCTACTCCCTTGTTACTTGGGGAGCAGGTTAGTAACCTAGGCTGTCGTCGTTTGTTGACACTTCTTTACTTCCTCGTTAACCTGGGAAGCAGGTTGGTAGCTTCTTTGCAACTACTTTGTACCTATGGAATGCCTGCTTGGTAGCTTCTTTGCAACTACTTTGTACCTATGGAATGCCTGCTTGGTTACTACTTGGTAATCCTACTTTGTTACTATGGAATGCCTGCTTTGTTACTACTTGGTAACCCTACTTTGTTACTTTGGAATGCCTGCTTTGTTACTACTTGGTAACCCTACTTTGTTACTTTGGAATGCCTGCTTTGTTGAATGGGGGCGGTTCAAAAAACCACCCGCTGCAGGGGGCACCCCATTTCAAAGGCTGTACAACCTTTACGCATCAGCACATCAGCTGCTGACGGTTGTAAAAGAAGTACAACCATTGAAATGTGGTGGCACCTGCTTCGGGTGGTTTTTTGAAGCCGAGACATTGTCCCCATAATAGGCGTAAAATACGTCACCATGGAAGCGGTTATATCACTGTTGTACGATATTTAAAAATATTATTTATACGTGATATAATCAGCTCCCAACGATGAGGTAATTTTAGGCCTATAGGTAACCACGAAAAGTACAACAAGAACCGTGCAAGCAGACATGCCAATAAAAATCTGTACGTCACAGAAGCATACCTACAGAGCAACAGGAGCGAGTAATAACATTGAAATTAGTTATACACTGTTTATTACAATAACACATCAATGTATATTTATAGGGTAAAAGTATGAAAAGCACTGAAATGTCAGTAGGTAGGTAATATACGATTAGGTACCTACACTTCTTGATATGTCACACTATACCTAGGTATATTGTCTTCGCACTCTTTCACTTCACTTCACTGATGGGTAGTAGGTATATAGGTACAGAGAAACAGAGTTTAAAGTACATATGTCAATAATATATAATATGGCTTTTTAACACATTTCCAAAAATGAAGTGATCTTGGTCAATTATAAAGTTTGTCCAAAATTACCTTACGAGTATAGTATAGTAAAATCAGAGCATATCCCCAAACTTTTTGACGTTAAAAGCCATATTATATTTCAGAACAAAGAAGTATCCAACAGCTGCAGATGCATTTCTGTCAGTCATAGTACTGAAAGTGGCTATATAGGGAACGAAATGTTCGTGACGTCACTAATGTCACAGAAATGGATCAGCAGCTGAAGCCGGGTATACCTACAATGTTATTGAAGTAAGTGTAACCTACACTACTTGTATAATATTAATTATGATAAATAATCTCTAACTGCAGGGAAGGTTCAGAGGTAATTGAGGTACTTAACCTTTCCTCCTCTGCAGAATGCTGCCTCCTGAAGTGCTTGTACAACGAATTCCATAAGGGAAAACTACGAGTACACTTTGGACACGGCTTGCTAGACATTTCCTGGCCCGTACCGTGGATGGTAACAAAATGAATTCGAAACTGGGGCATCGTGGACTGTGGCGCATGGCAAATTAGGCACTCCATAATCGGTGACAAGTATACAGGGACAAAAAATGGGAATCAGTATAGCCGATGTCAGCCCTTGAGTTGGAGAGTGAGGATGCAGCTACTTTAAGAGCTGTTCAATTTAATATTCTGTATATCGGTGATAACCTCTAGTACGTGTTGTGGCACAGCGTCATGCTCACTCTCCAGCTCGTACACGCACCTCTGTACTCTCATCCACACAAACTCAGACGGGCGGGGGTAGGGGGCAAATAACGCCCAAAGCGTGTGGAAGAGGGTACTTAAGGCCACCTTAAACGTTGACAACGTGTACCTCACGTCACGTGTAATAACAACGTGAAAGTTAGACGCGTTCTCCCATGTCGCTCCCTCGGCCAAGATGAATGGTTGGACCGCTACTGAGTGGCTTTCACAGTACTCCTCATGCTGTTGGTATGCAGAGTCGAAAGATCCCGGGGTCATTAGCCGAAAGATACCGTCGGACATCTCGTTCCTCGACGGGCGCCATGTTACTGGCCCAGAGTTCTTTCTCCCCGAGCACTTCAGCTTGATTGTGGTTCATGTCTCAAAAAGGTGGGGCACCAGTTTGATAGCGGCGATGTCACTGGCCTGTTCTCCACCTATAAAAGATAGAAAAGTCAGGATTACCGTCAAAAAATGCCACACTTGAAAGGGAAGGGAAAGTGAAGCTTACCTTATAATATAGCCTATAGAGAGGTGGTGAAATCCAGCCTTAGGCTCATTCTGTGAGGAAACTATTGGGTATTTATTTGTTCTGAAATATAATAAGGCTTTTTAACGTCGAAATTTATGTCAATGTCCGTAAGTTACGACGTTAAAAAGCCTTATTATATTTCAGAACAAATAAATACCCAACAGTTTCCTAACAAAATGAGCCTATAGTAATGTCAACGTTATTATATCGATATAATAGTATGTTAAGGCCCAATATACATTAGCTATTTGTTTATGTTTTTACTTTCACTTTTGTGAGGAAACTATTGGATATTGAAATATAATAGGTCTTTTTAACGTCAATAATTATGAGGCTATGTTGCGATTTCTCGATATTTTAAATATCCAATAGTTTCGTCACAAAAGTGGAAGTAAAAACGTAAACAAATAGTGAATGTATATTGGCCCTGGAAGAGTTCAGTACGTCCTATTACTCCTGAACTACGATGGTAAATAATAAAACTTACGACGCGCCGATTGCAGGAGAGAGCGAACAATCGTCGCGCGGGTTGGAGGGATGTAGTCAAGGCGGTCTTCGGCCAGCCGAAGAACCTTCGCCGCAAAAATGGGGTAGTTGTATGACACCGCGTCCACCTTGTCTGGATAGGGACTTTCAAAGTCCAGTCGAAACTGAAAACAAAAAAGAAGTTTGGGAAACTGACAAAATATAATATGACAAAATATTTCTGTTTTGTGAAATATAATATGGCTTTTGTATTCCTAATAAGCCGCACGGCTCTGCATGCGTCACGGCCACGAACCACGAACATTAAGGGTCCGCTATACCTGACGGTGCATTTTTTGCCGCCCATAAGATTAACATTGCGAGCGGCGATTCATTTTCAAGGTTTACCCTTGGTTTGAAAGACACAAAATTTTGCCTGTACCTAGCCCTAACAATGTTCTAGGTCTAGGGAGTGTTCGAAGCAGATTTCCCATTTTTTTTTTTACTGGTGTTCGAGATACAGCACTTTTCTTGTGGTATGCGATAATGCGATGCTAGCATTTGCAAAACAGTTGCAATAAAAGAAACCAGTGAGAAATTGGGAAATCTGCTCGAACACTCCCTAGAACATTGTTAGGGCTAGGTACAGGCAAAATTTTGTGTCTTTCCAACCAAGGGTAAACCTTGAAAATGAATCACCGCTCGCAATGTTAATCTTAATCTTATGGGCGGCAAAAAATGCATCGTCAGGTATAGCGTCCTCTTAATGGAAGAGCAACCTAAAATATCTGTGGGTTTATGAAAAAACTCTTGGGAGAAAAGTTTTAGGTAGTACAGAGACGAACATAAAAGTTTAATACAGTAACTCAAAATTCGCCAAAACAAAGGAAATATAAATTTATTAAAACTTTATAAACTTAGAATTTTTTCGAGGGAACCACCGAAATTTTTCTAAGTTTTTCGAAAAATGAAAATTAGTTTTTTTGGATTCAGGATGGCTTGAAACGGATGAAATGAAAATCTCGAAATCACCCTTTGACGAAAAAAACTTAGGAAAATTTCGGTGGTCCCCTTTCCCGGACCCCAACCCAGGAAACACAATATGAGCCGGTGGTAGGTAGATATATAGGTACCTAGGTGAAAGAGGACACTTACCGATTAATCGTTGGGCCAAAACTGCTTTTGGAATTGGCGGTGACTCCGGCCAAGACTCCAGGATCTCCTCAACTGAAGCCATAATCCAAATGTAATCCAAATGTAATCCAATAATCACTGTGGCACAAGCAACGACACTTCACTTAAAATATCACAAGACAAAAATATTGAAAAAGGCGCGCACCTCTCACGACCGTTTCGACGTAGTCAATAGCACAGGTACCCGTCAAATGCCAGCGGTTGACTGATGCCACCCCTATATATAACTTCTGCTCGGGTAAAGTCGGGTCTGTCCCGAAAGTACCCGAAGCACCCTTACTTTGTTAAATCTATGTTGATTTAACAAAGTTTGGTGGTTCTTTGTTAAATACGCTAAGAAATTACAAAGCTAGATGTCACATTTCTTTGTTACATCTTTGTTACATCTTTGTAATATCTTTGTACTATCTTCGTTACCTGCTTGTTGATTTCTTGTTTTCCTCCCCAGCTTTGTTGATTCTGCGAAGACTAAAAATGTCTTTGCTGCGTCGTGGGATAATGATGCGACGCTCTCACAATGCAAGTGGAGACTTGCGTCGAATTATCTTTGTTACTTCCAGCTTTGTAAACCATACTCTGTTGCTAATTTGTTATTTTCGAAAATAACGAAGGTCTTTGCTAATATTCCTATGCTTTACAAACTTACTCTGTTAATTTGCAAGTAACAAATCTTCAATGCCACTGCATCTTGGTGAAAATTACTAAGGTCATTGTTATCTACCTGCTTTGCAAACCCTATCTCTGTTGATAAATTTGTTACTTTGCAAGTAACAATCTTCAGTGCCACTGCATCTTGGTAAAAACTAAGAAGATCTTAACAGTTTTTAACAATGTTCGCTCAATTTAACACAGTTTGATGACAACAAATTTTGCTTGTGTTAATTTAACAAGGTTTTTTTGTTATTTTTAACAAAGCATCGCCAGCAAAGCAAAACTTTGTTACCATTTTTCTCAGTGTACCATAACTAGCCTGTAAAGAAAATACGTGGTACATTCTCATTCTATGGGGAGAATCAATATTAAGGGCCACCATACATTCCACCATACATTTACGTTTGGATTGTGTTGTGATTTTCCGATCGAGTGATTTTTGTCACCAAATAATTGTGCAAAATTAACCGATTGTGAAATCACAACATAGCACCATACCATGAGTAATGACGTGAAAAAGATAGGTATATTATGTTTCAGAATATTTAAATATCCAATAGTTTTCTCACAAAGTTTGAAGCCCGAACGTAAAAAAATAGCAAATGTATATTCAGCCTTAAGTCCCAAACTACCTAAACAATATTTTTGGGCCTCACTGTATAGGTAATGTTCTCGTTGGTGAATTTGCCACTACACTATACCTAACACACCACACACAAAAAAGGTACGTTAGGTATAATTAGGATTAGTTAAGACAACCCACTTGAAGACCTAAATAATTGCTCTGGTCTAGATACCGCAATGCTTTCCATAAAATAGGTAATTCCAGATCAGGTCGGCATTTCTTACTAGTAAGGAAGTACAATCTGGGCAATAAAACAATGAAAAGGCCGAAGACCGTTCTCACGAACCATATAGAACTAAATTGCCTACTATAGTCAGAGACTATAATGAGGGCCTGCCTGGGTACCTAAGTAGTCAATACCCATATATCGTCTTTGTGGCGTAATATCAGGAACACAGGATAACCGAATTATCGACCAGTTTGCTGCCTAAAGAATGACTAAAAGAAGAACTAGATTTTTGGTACCTTCTCCTTTTTTAATGGCGAAAGAAATAATTATTGGAGAAGCAAATAGGTGTCTGAAAGGTCCAACAATGCTGGCAGCTGATTCAGTGATTCTTGGATTGCTTTAACGGGATCAGAAAAAGATGAACGGGCTTTATTTTCCCTAGTTGGGAATATTGCCTTCTGCCAGGCCCATATCCAGAAAGCGGTCATTGCATGGGAGGGTTCAGCATACTTGTAATATCTATATTTTTTTGGCTTCATGTTGGCAGTGCCACGTAAATTTTCCGAAAGCGCATGAGGATTTCCTCATTGAGGATGGTGCTGCGCTTGCTGCTGGAGTGAATAATGGTGTCTTAATTCAGTGTGCAGTAGCTGTCCTGTCAGTGTGCTGTAGCTGTCCTGTCAGTGTGCAACCACAGCCATGATCGGAGGAAAGGTGATATTGCTGTTGATAGGAACTATTGTGGTAGCCAAGAGTACACCAACACCACAACTTCAGCAGGTAAGTAATCAAACTCTCTGGAAATATAAACTAATAACCTAAACAAAAGACTTCGTTCCTGTTTGATTATAATCAAAATATGTTCCGGATAAAAAATATTACGAAGTAAAAAGAATTTTAAATAATAGACTAGTGACTATTGTTATTGATGCAGACTTCCCACGAAAATTTTACCAAGGTGGGACAATAGCCGAGCAGATAATGCGTCCAATTTCGTAAACCGTAGAAACCGAAAAGGTATACGAATCCCGCCCACTCAAATATTTCCTCCAACATATTGCCGTACCAGTGTGCATAATTATTTATAAAATAAAAAGTACAAAAAAATCCTTCAATAACTGAATAAGTAAGTAGGTACAATGATACAGGTACAATAATATACAGTTAAACTCACTACCTATTTTTTTTTTTTTTTTTTTTTTTTTTACGCGCGACTTTCAGAGAACATAGGTATGCGCCGATGAGTTGGTTTATTAGATGTTTTTGGCCGAAGCCGAAGATGAAGTTGCCGAAGCCGAATATGAGTGGGCCGAAGCCAGTTTAGTAGTGAACCGAAGCCAATACATCCATGTCGGAAGCGGAAAAATTTACTCCGTTCCACCGGGATTCGAACCCGGACCTCTCAGGACTCTCCCATTGACCACTGAGAGGCACTCACTACCTAAATGTCTTTATAGTGATAAATAGTGAAAGGGCTAAAGCGCCTTAGCCGTAGTCCAGTGTGGTTTTCGCAATATCACCAACTGCAAACAAATGATCAAGAGTTGAGCCCGTCAGACCAGCCCTTTCCTATTCCCATTGACATGGGTATTTTGTACCGACAAATGATAGTTGTACGAATCGACCTAGCATCAATTGCCGAAATAAGTTTGGGCAAGGTTTGAAGCTGCTGCCTCCTGTCACATTTTTTGTGACAGTCTTGGCATCTATGATGAGATGAGGTGTTTGTATTGTTGTGAATTGAGTTGTTGAGTGGTTTTAAATACCTTCATCAAATTATTTAACTGCAATTAGCTGTTTTTAATACCCTGTAGATATTTTACTGATTGCTATGTTATCGGTTACGACAGGACCTCAGGGAGAAACGGAATGTGGTTGAAAGGACATCTCATCTTCCTCGAGATATCACCCCCCTGCACTATCAATTGGAAATAAAACCTCTCATGGATGAGAATAGGTTCAATGGTATCGTCTACATCAAGCTCGAGTGTCAAGAAGAAACAGACAAGATCACTCTAAATCAGGCGCCACATCTCCAAGTCTCCCAGGTACAGAATATTTATCACTAGGGTACAGTGGTGCCATGACTACCTATACCTGGAACACTACTGACTCTTTTAAACAACCCCGCAGTCTCACTCTGCTTATAGTTAAATTTTGAAGAAGTATACCTACAATACTACCTATACCGTCATCGACTGCACTTTATTTATTTTTTCTTTGAGCTTGCTTTTATCTCGATTTTACATTATTATATTGCATTGATTCAAAATATTGAGTAGGTACCTAATAAATATATTTTCAGTGAATTGGATAAAATACCTAATATTGAGTTTCCTTTAAATAAAGGTAGAATTGATGAAGATGCCAAGAGAAGTGACCAAAGCACCCACCTACCACAATCCACCCTCTACTGAGCAACCAACAGTAGCGCCAGTACCTGTAGGTGCAGCCAGGCTCGTGCCAGTATCGTCCAGTTTCGTACCTGAAAACGCATGCACGTCAGCAGCATCATGCTCTGCAGGTATTTCCTTTGTATTCACCAAGTACAATTTTGTGTATTTATTACTGCTATAGGTGGGTAGTTTCGTAGCATCGCTAATTTCGTTGATCGACTTGCTTTGCAGCTCTACCTCCTGCAACACATGACCACAATGACGGGTCAGACAATCATCAAAACACTTATACTCCCACCACGTCCTCCGACGCTTCCGTAGAAAGGTCAGTTTCCTTAAAATATTATGTAAAGGGGTGCTTATATACTCGTTCTCGTACTATTTTTAATGTAACAGGAAATTTGAAAATCACAATTAATCATAGCCGTATCCACGGAGGGGTTAAACCCCCCCCATGAACGGAAAATTAACATGGTAATGCCAACGTGAAGCAAAAAAATATAGGCGAAAACCCCCCCATGACCCTAAACCCCCCCCCCCCCCCCATGACCGCTTTCTGGATACGGGCCTGCCATTAATAAATGGTCCGATAATATAGTCCCACTTAACTTTCTCGCCCCGTATTTAATTTTCGTTTTTCGTGATTTGTTGGTGATTTTGTTTGATTCATAATTCATCGAAGGGTTAACCACTCGTTGGTAATCTCGTTGGGAATCATTGGAAACCTTTACGAAATCTCAGGGAATCTTGGAATTTTTTTGAGTGGTTACCCCTTCGGAGTTCATCTTTCTATGAATATCGTTGGGAATCTTTGGAAATCTTTATGGAATCTCAGGGAATCTCAAGGAATCTCTGGAGTGGTTACCCCCTCGTAATTTATAATTCTTTACACAATGCAATATTGGTTGAAAATAATCTCAAACCATCTATCTAAGAACACTCTTATACCCAATCGCATGACTGTCACTCAAATGCGTTCCGACTATTCAAAAACATGGTTACTCATTTTCAATAATTATTTGACAAAAACGACCGTAATTTTCAAGATAAAAAAATGTTTAAAATACTCAGTTTCATACAAATGTACCAAATTTCATGACAGAATCTCAATTTCGAAATTTGGCACGAAAACAATACTTTCTCGCAGTATATGGCTAGCGAGAAAGTAAAAAAGCTCTTTGAATTTCAGATTATATGTGTTTCCTATGAAGAAATTGGTGCAGTTGGAATTGGTTGAGCGAGACTTACAAAAGCAATTGCTGATAGTTCATACGACGAATCATATGCAGCGAGGGGACCAGTACATCATTCGGGTCAATTTTACGGGAGAGCTGCTTACTGACCCTCAAAATGGCATTTATATGGAGACTTATACTGATCTCACTACCAAAGAAAAAAGGTAAGAGGTGTCGTTATATTTAATTGAAGTTGCCACTATTACCTACGTTGAGGTATAAACATACATACAATACCTGAGTCTATAAATTTCTGTTCGAAGGACCTACGTTGCAACCCAAATACAGCAAGAAAAGGCCAAAAATGTCTTTCCATGCTTCGTTGAACCATCTTACAAAGTGCCATTGCAGCTCACTGTTATTGCTCCTAATCAGTACACAGTACTTGGAAACATGCCGGAGGAATCTTCTGAAGAAAGGTAGCTATGTCGGTAGGCCTTTTCTCCTCAGATTGACATTGTTTTGGAGAAAGTAGAATTTTGGGTGCTCTACATTGAAGAAGAAGTTGTACATCAACGTGAAAAGTTTTGTGTTTATATTCTTTGTAGGGGTGACTGGATTGGGCACAAGTTCCAGGAAACTCCTCCTATGGCCACTTTTTCCCTGGCCTTTGCGATGTTCAACCTCAAACTTTTGGTGTTTGATGGTAAGGCTAATAGGATTGGAATGAAATAGAATAGTACTCAGTTGAATGTAACGTAAAATGAAATTTATCAAATTTAAAGTTGCAGATGACGCTCACGTGCGTTTCTACGGAAGGCATGAACTCCTCGAGCTTCCCAACACGGAGAAGGCACTGCAGATTGCTGTGAAGGCGGTAGAAGAGATCAGACAGTATCTAGACTCAAAACTTCCAGTCCCCAAACTAGACTTTGTAATTCTACCAGGTGCTAACAGCTATGCTGAATCCAACTGGGGATTAATCTTTCTCAGGTAGGTAGGTATGTATGGGTATTTAGGTGAAATGAGGTGAAATAACGTAGGTAGGTACATACCTGGTAGGTAGTCACCAAAACCCTAATATTATGTAATTTTCTGGGAAAAAAAAACAAAATCACTAATTTTCTGAATGACAATGATATTTCCTTTTCTTCCTCAGAGAAAGCCACCTGACATGTCACCACTGCCTGACTCAGCAGGTGACGCGGGATGTGGCCCGCCAATGGGTGGGTCACTTGATTACACCCCATTCTTGGGAGGGTTTCGACATGAACAAAGCTCTGGGAAGATTTGTTGCCTTCAATGCTGAGATGAAGGTATACATTTTCGCAACCTGCGACTATACAAATAATCTTGAAAATGTTAGATACATGCATCAATTATATGTCACACATTTTTTCAGATCGACAATTTAACATCTAGCAGTTCACGGATGTGGTTCATGAACTATCCGTTGTACTACGAGTTTGGAAAAAGAACTCAGTACACTCAAGCTACCTTCTTGAATCACCCACATCGATCAATAAACAGTGAGTCAAGATATTTTATAATTACCAGTCCTACACCTCTCATTTACTTTAATTAATACTTATATTCAGTTGTGGGGTACTATGCCTTACAACCGAGTTTGAATTTTGACCACTCAACTAGATACTAGATCTTCCATATTATAGCCAAATACAAAGTCATATTGCCTAAATAGGAGTAGGTATGTAGTATAGGTACCTGTATTTTACTATGCCGCATGCTCTGTTCATAATTAATATTTTTTTTTAGTTGAGCTAGTCTTACGGATGTTCAACTACACTCTTTCACAGAAGACTTTCCGTGGTGGGATTCAGCACCTTATAGATGTGAGGTAAGGAGTACGACTAGAAACTCTCAATAAAAATATACCTAAGTAGGTACTTTCGGTAGTTGACGACTGGTTACTCCCACATTTTTTCTCATATCTACAATATTCATTTAGGGCTTACAAGACGTACCTGATTGAGGACGTGTGGTCTGCCCTAACACTCGTGGCGGGTTCGGATGACACTCTACCTGGGCCTGCCACTGTCAATCAAATCGGGTTTTCTTGGCTGTGCGTGCCCCGGGTTCCTTACGTCAAGATTACGAGAGATTATGATAAACACTCAGCTGAGGTGGAGCAGGTGAGAACATGTTTGGTACCTACTGCGAAAAAAACTTTTTGGATACAGCCCTAAGTGGGAACAAGGTTCCCACCTTCTGTGGCACCTGTACACAAGGGGTGATTTTGTCAGATTTTGTCACCTGCTTATTCCTATAAGCCAAGTAAAATAGAAGGGAAACCAGTAGAAGCCATGACAGTGCCGGAATAAGCGCTGTAGCAAATGTCACCGAAAGGCCCTTGCGGTTGTGAAATTTACAAACAAATTTCCCACCATGCCCAGTTAAAATTAAACTGGAGATTTTGTCCTATGTTTACCATGTTAAATTTAATTTTTAAGTTAAATTTAACATGGTAAATCTCCAGTTTAATTTTAACTGGACATGGTGGGATGCACCCGGAATATATCATATATCATATATATATATATATATATATATATATGTTCTTCATCATTAACTTGGTTTGGCTTCTATTGATGATAAATTTCTGCCACCCGTAATTATTTTCAATTTTTGCGTTGATCAGAAAGTCTCAGAATTTCGCCTATAGACGCTCGAAGACTTATTAATTTGCTGGCAAAGTTCCGACACAGATATTCCAGTATTCCAGTGGATTTAGAGATCTTGCCCTATTTCCTTTTTAATAAAATAGATTCATCATTATGTAATTCCAAAGTCGGTGTACACTTTTGAATGACATGTGGAGTACGCCTGAAGATTCATGATTATGTAACTGCAAAGTCGGTGGACACGTTTAAATGCCATGTAGGCAACGCCTGAAGATTCATGATTATGTAATTCCAAAGTCGGTGGACACGTTTAAATGCCATGTAGGCAACGCCTGAAGATTCATGATTATGTAATTCCAAAGTCGGTGGACACGTTTAAATGCCATGTAGGCAACGCCTGAAGATTCATGATTATTTAATTGCAAAGTCGGTGTACATTTTTTACTGACTTGTATCGTAGTTTAGCCATCGCCATATTTGTTTTGTATTTTTCAGCACTCATTTTATCGCGATATCTCAGAAGATGAACCTGAAGCAGACGATAACCTATGGTGGATTCCCCTTGTGGTTGTTTCGCAGAACAACCTGAAATTTGAAGAACTCAAACCGACCATATGGATGGAGGAAGAGTCGAGGGTTGTTCTACAAGATCTTCCATCCTCTAGCTACTTCATTATCGTCAATCCAGAGGAAGTCGGTATGTATTGTAACCCTGAAACCATTTTTCTCAGGAAATAAAATAAATTTTAAGTATGAACGCATACCTACTGCATAAATTAGGGTAACCAGATATTTGAGGAAATTATCATATATACCTAATTATTACCTATAGCTTCAATCATATGTTGAAAGACTCAGTATTTCCGTTAGATGCGTAACCAGAAACGTTGTGAAAAATAACGGCAATATCACTGCAATGATGATTTTCAGGACCATTCATTGTAAATTATGACCGAAAGAACTGGTTCCTCATCTCGGAGTACCTGGATCGTAACATAAATAACGAGCAGATTCCATCTGGGACGAGAGGGAAACTGGTCCATGACGCCCTCAACTTGGCTTTTGGAGGCAAGCTCCGATTCGATTCTGCCCTGAATGTTACCCGATTTCTGATCCATGAGCGGGACCCTATCGTGTGGCTGCCAGCCTTCAACATGTTTGACCACATACTGAGGCAGTTGGAAGGCTCACAGACTGCTGTCAAGCTGCAGGTACAGTAATATTCCCTGAGGTTCCCCTCACCTCCAAGGTGTTCAATAACCAGTATAATGAAGCCATAAATCTAGTAAATGTGGTTTCTACACATTCTGAACCGGAGTACCCCTTCAGTACAACACGGTAAGATATATTTTGGTGGGTACGAAGGGGGGGGGGGGGGGGCGTACTTAAAGGTATTTCTTTGAGGACCTTTAATACTTAACCCCCCCCCCCCCCCCCCCCCCCGGAAAAACAAATCAGATTAATGGGCTTTGAATGAAATGAAAGATGATCGTATATGCAAACGTTACCATGTCTTTACGGGCCACCACAGTTTGCTGCGCTAGCTCCTACGTACTAAACCTCTGAGCGGAAAAATTGACTTGACAAACTTTCAGGAGTACATCAAGGTAATTCTGACCCCTGCTTATGAAGCTTTGGCCAACAAAACAGGAGCACTGACCTCAGGCGAGGAGCGGATGCTGAGTAGCGGGCGAGCAGCTCTGTGTGCCACTGGCTACGCTCCCTGTGTGGAGGATGCCCGCAATGCATGGAAAATCTGGATGATGACCGATGACCCTGATGCCGGAATACCGTAAGTTTTGTAACGATTTCTTCATTATATAGTTTGTTATATAAAGGTGCCTTCACTTAGACAAGTACGAGTCTTGTGCTCCCCAGAACCCTTCCAGCTATTCCAGCAGCTTTGGTTGGGGGGCGCAGGATCGCCATGCTTAGTTGTGATTGTAGTAAAATCGAAATGTCTTTGACTATGATATTTGGTTTATTTGTTTTCTAGGATAAATCTTTCTCACTTCTGCTGGGTATTCAAATTTGGTACTAGGGAAGAGTGGGAGTTTGGACTGGAGAGGTACAAGCAGTACCATCAACATCTCAAGGAATCAGATCGTTATTACTTACTGAAGTCCCTGGTCAGCTGTACCAGTAACGCAGCCAATATTGACAGGTGCGAATGGTCAATTCAAACTAAGTGTACCTATACCTAAACTAAGTTACCTATACCTACGTATGTTCACATGCAAAAAATCATTTAATAAGCTCATCGTATATGTTTTTTTTTTTTTTTTTTAGATTACTGAACATGACCCTATTAGCTTCCCAGAAAAAGTATTATGAAGACGATGTTTCATTCTTGCTCAGCTCATTATCATCGGATCTTGGATATAAATCTTTATTCAACCTATTAGATGAAAACTGGGAACTTCTGAAGAACAGGTAAGTACCTAAATTAATAATTTGACTAAAGAACTGTGAAATTAACCATATTTTTTTGACTTCACCAGCCATCTTGTCAAAATTTTCCCAGGAAAAGTCCCACCCATCCTACTATACATAGCCGTATCCACGGGGGGGGGGGGGTTAGGGGGTTAAACCCCCCCCCCCCATGAGCGGAAAATTAACATGGTAATGCCAACGTGAAGCATAAAAATATAGGCGAAAACCCCCCCCCCCATGACCCAAAACCCCCCCCCCCCATGACCTAAACCCCCCCCCCCCCATGACCGCATTCTGGATACGGGCCTGCTACTACACCTTCATTAGCAAATTTTTCCTTCTACAGATTTGACACGAAGGAATCGCGCCAGTGGGAACATATCCTCAGTACAGCCACAATGAATTTCAAGACTCAAGAGGGATATGAACTGGTGAGCTATTCCAGTTACTCGCAGTACCTATAGGTGCAATTTTCCATTCCATATTTACTTGAGACCTACCTAATTTATATGCCTCTCTCTCTCCTCCTTTCAGGTGTCTGAAATGTCTCAGCAGCGGCAGGGAGAGTTTGGAAAAGCCGCCCCGATCATTGAACAGGCACTTCGGCAAATCAAACGTCACGTCAAATGGGCCGAAGATCACACAATTATTATTGATCAATGGCTCGACGCCTATTTATCCAGAAGGAGGGCCTAAATATACGTCACATACTCGTAGATACTGCCAACTGTATTATAGCGAACGCAAGTGTTGATTTCGCTGGATTTTAATTTTTTAAGTTTTATTCAGCTCAGTCTGCAAATTATTTTATTCTAACTACAATACCTACTGTTCCACTCCTATGCGAAACCCTGTTAATTCCTTTGTATTAAAGAAGACTTTCACGATAGAGCTTGAAGTCCTGTGATATACCCTCTATTATGAGGAAATTAAGCCTATACCTATATAAGAGAGAAAGGATTATTTTCACGCATCGAAAATCTGTAAAATTTGAAAGAACGTTTTCAGATAGATGCTTGGGGATACATATTCTCCAAATTGTGGCCGATTGAGGGTGCGTTCCACCATGCCCAGTTAAAATTAAACTGGAGATTTACCATGCTAAATTTAATGGTAAACATAGGACAAAATCTCCAGTTTAATTTTAACTGGGCATGGTGGGACGCACCCTAAGACTAAAAAATTTAAAATAAGAAATTAAAAGTCACATTTCTTAATGATAATCATATTCTCACATACATATAGGTATACAATTCATATATACCTATATATTATATTCTCTAACACTGATAGGTACATTGTACACCGGTTATATTGCAACATTAGCAAGAATTTTTAGAAATTTTTTAATCTACAATATAATTTCAAAATGTAGGTAGAATAAATTCGTAGTCTGATATATTATTATGTAACAATCTCGTTACAGTAATACCTAAGTAATTGTCAAAAATAGTAGTCCAGGAAGTAGGCACAGCTTGGAGAATATGACAGACTAGACTTTTTAGTTTCTGTCTCCAAAATCTTTTGGCCATATTACCCACTTTTTGAACAAACTGAAACAGAAAAGAAATTGGGATTTTGCAAAAGCTTATTTGGAAAAAACATGCATGCATGAACCGACCTATAGATGCTTCACTCCAAATTCTATCTTATAGAGAGATAATACGAGATTCAAGATCCTAAACCTGTAGAGATTCGAGTCTCGCTCTTTACCCTAGGGTGAACAGGTACTCAAGGCGAAGAAAAAATCTTTCTTATGATTTTTTTAAAATTCAAGTTACCTCTAGTAGTTGGCTCCCAACCTATGAATTCTCCAGTACGTGCATTCTCAGCCTCCAGCCAGGTCTGTAAGGTGGAGAAATACTCCAGAAGAGCTCCGGCGTCCATTTTAGGCTGTCCAGTGATGGCTTCCATTGCTTCAGGCCAGGGCTTGGAACTGCCCAATGACAACATTTTCCTGTGAAGAAGGGAAGGTCTAGTCAGATAGGTATATGAAGGACGTAGGTAGGTAGGTAGGTAGGTACCTACATATGATCACAATACTGTCTTTTTACTTTCTCGCCCGTATGTAATACATGGGCTGAGAAAGTTATGTTATCGTGCGAAATTTCGATTTTGAGATTTTCATTGCAAAAGGCGTTTCAGAGGTCCTAGATACCAAAAAAATGGTTTTTAGGTCATGTCCGTCCGACGTACGTACGTACGTACGTACGTACGTTTGTCTGTAGCGCGGCTACAGGTCACACCAGTCAACCGATTTGGCTCAAATTTGGAATATAGATGTCTAAAATCAGTTCCGAGATACGTTTTAAATTTAATTTTGATTACTCAAAAATTACGCCCACTATTGTCAAAAAAGTGTCAAAAAAAATTCAAAATCGTGTTTTTGTCTACTCAAGACGAATTTCACGGTACGGTAATAAAGTTAGAACCTTCAAATTTTGCAGTCGTGTTCTCAGATAGATGTTCAAGGATCTTTTTTATTTTTTTGGAGATGGGCCGAAAATTTGGGCCAAAATTGGCCCATACCTGAAAATCTTGGCCCCATGAACAGTATTAGCCGGAATTTCACAAAAATCCATAAACTTGTGCTAAATAACATTACTTAAAGGTTTGTCGAAGAAATATTCAATCAATTCAAAATTGCGGCCAATATAGGCAAAATAAAGTCAAAAATAGGAAAAAAAGCTAGAATCTCGTTTTTGTCTACTCAAGACGCATTTCACGGTACGGTAATAAAGTTAGAACCTTCAAATTTTGCAGTCGTGTTCTCAGATAGATGCTCCAGGATCGTTTTTATTCTTTTTGAGATGGGCCAAAAATTTGGGCCAATATTGGCATTATCGTAGGAAAAATTTTCCAAAAATGGAAATAGGTCACATTTGCAACAACACTAATCGACGGATTTTCTTCAAAATTGGTGAAAGGGGTCTCAGATAGATGTTTCAAGGGCCTTTTCAATAGATTTTCATTTACTTAAAAATTAAGACGGTGAAATGCAAAATAGAAAACATATACTTTGCGCGTCGAACGACACTTCACTGTTTGACGGATATGTTTGAAATTCGGTATGCAGGTGCCTAAAAGTATCGTCCAGTGTGAGGCAAAATACTTTTTAGAAAAAGTTAAAATTCTGACAATAATTGACGTAAAAAAAAAAAAATTAAATTTTCGATAAAAATTGCGAGAAAGTCAAGTGCGACCATTGTCGAACCCTTTATTTATTACTTCATTGGTTTTTTTCTATATCTATATTACTATTCAGCCACTTCCTTCTTTTTAAAATTATTACCTGTCCACACCGTTTTCTACCTATTCAAGCTCAAGAGAACTTATTAGACGCCATCAGTTCACTGGACCTTCCCTTTCTTGTTGAACTTTAGTAGGTATCTCTATAGTGTCTATACATATAGACACCTAGCGGGCTTGATGTGGTGATCGTCACCGCGGAAGTGATGGGGGAGATAATGGGTTAGAACGGGGGAGATTATCATACTGTGCATGCCCTCCCGCATTACGGCAAGAAGAGCCACTGCTATTCACTCTAGCTATAAGTGAAGCGATATGGCGTGACCCAAATCGTTCGCCAGCTCTGATAGATGAACACTCAGATAGTAGAATAACAACTGAGAGGCACCAGGAGGTCTGCCATGAGGTTGCAGGTAGATATATATATTTTTTACAGTTACCTACTGATTTTTTTATACGGTAAAACTAGCTATATTATTGTAGCTTGTCACATGGCATCAAGAATAATTTACTCTCCCCTTTCATGGGTAAAACTTACTTGAGAAGGGCCCCAGCCTCCAAACTCTGATAGATGTCACACTGATGAAGAGGTTGTGTGTTGGGGTCAGTGCTGTTGAACTCTCCTGCCTCCTCACATAGAGCTTTGTGGAATTGGAACTGAACGACGAAACTGACGAAGTAAGCGATGTATGGGGTGTCAGCTACAATATGGAATTTGGCTCCAGCATCAAAGTCCACCTCGCTACGGTCAACGGGAGGCTCTACTCCTTGATATTTCTCCCTAAAAAAAACTGGGTCGTAGTCAATTCCGTACCGGAAAGAACGCAATGGACCATTATTTACAGTTCACAGGACATAATAACTGACTACGAGCCATAATATACAGGTACGTCTTAGTAAGGATAGGAAAACTCATGAACCATTAGTGAGATAAGACAAATGAAAGGAATATCCGAATCAAACAAAAAACTTACCTCAATTCCCACCATTTACAGTTGTAATCTTCAGGGGTGACTTCACCACGGAAAATACTCCATCGGTAAAGATCGATGAGGTATCCAAAGGGAAGGAAAGCAATTTTCTCCAAGGCAGCCAAGAACAACTGGTTGATGTCAGTCTGTTCGTCGTCTACAGTTGTGTTGAGAAGATTGATTTTTCGCAGATGTTTTGGAGTAGACACTGAGAGAGCCATTGTGTCTCCAATAGCTTCATGGAATCCTATAAACAAGATTGTGAAGGTTGTACGTAAAGAAAAAATAATAAAAAGTAATAAGCATACCTGCTAATTCTACCTCTGCTACCTATACATGCATTATAGAGTTAAAATTCAACCTGGATTAGCTCCTTCTCTATAAATATTGGGCTGGTCCTTGTACTGCATGTAGTATTCAACGTGACCCATTTCATGGTGGATAGTCTTCAGATCTTCAAGAGACACCACAGTGCACATCTTGATCCTAAGAATGACATGATGCATTATTTTTTTTTTAAAAAGGAATAATAAATTATTATAACCTGGGTTAGCGCCATCTCGGTAAATATTGGGCTGATCTTTGTACTGCATGAAATATTCAATGTGCCCCATCTCATGATGAATGGTCTTCAGATCTTCTAGTGAGACGACAGTGCACATTTTTATCCTAAGGAAAAACACCGGTGAAGTCGTACACGTGTATATAGAGGCCAACAGAAATTCTTTTACTTGTAGATAGGTACCTACTTTTACTCAACCTGTTTGGCTTTACAACATCGATACCTCTCGGAATGGAGAACGCCTGCAAAGTCATGATTAGATATTTGATTGCAGGCGTGTTGTTGATAGTGAATACGACATAATACTGCTTCTATGCAGCCACATCATTTATTCATGCTACCCTTCATTGTAGACTTTTACTGACCTGAAATCCTCTCCATCAGAAAAGTCCCAAGCGGAAGCATGGCAGATGAGGTCGCGGCCATCAGCAGGCTTCTCGATAATACTGTTGTTCCAGAACTGGGGGGTCATGGCACTCAAGTTCAAGGAAATATAAAATTCTTCGGCCAGTTCGAACATTTTCTTGGCCGTATAATTCTAGAAAAGATGAACCAATGTCTTCAGTTTTGATCCGAGAGAAAAAGTTTTGCTCTTGCAAATAATAAAATATTACTATTGTCGGATGTGTAAAACTACTGTTTTTACCTGTTCAACAAGTGCTTGGGATACATCGACACTAGGTTTGTCTGGATAAGGGATCGTTATGTCCAAAATATTTTCCCACGTCTGCGCCCATACGTTTCCTGGAACGACATGTGAAATTTTGTTATGTATTAGGTACTTGTACCAGACAACAGTTCAATCTTCATGTCTAAGGCCAAGTCTAAATAAGTTACATCAGATGTTGGTTGGAAATACTGATGGTTTGGCTTAATTGGCTTACTTTACATTGTTATTGACACTCATGCTACCTGCAGAACGTTGCTGGTACTGGGATTTGACCCCAGCAGGACCTTATTCATCGTTCTAGTCTATACATACACTGGGACCACTGGGAGGCCGCAATATTTCTGATTCACTTGAAGGAAGAATCATAACTCGCCGACAGAAGAAACTAAAAACGTTTTTTTTTTTCAGAAATCACACGAAAAATGTCCTTTCTATGTACCTACCTATATCCAGAATATTGTTTTAACCCACCAAGGAGATGAGCAGGAATAGGTCCTGTTTTGGATACAACGTCTTCTCCATACTGCTCTCGCAGCCTCCTGCGCACATAAGCGTGCAGCTGCAGATACAGCGGCCTTAGCTGCTGCCAAAGCTCCTCTACATCCTCTGAGAATTCGTCCGATTCGTAAGACGCAATCCAGTTCTCTGCGTTGTCTGTGTAATCTGAAGAAAAATTAATATTTTTCTACAACTATCGCATCTTTATGGGGTATTACCCTTATGGTGTATTGAAATACACGCGGTACCTTATACCTACACCATGCGATTACAAATGCACATTAACATGTCGGCATACCTGCTTAAGCTACTGTATTAGTAGGTACCTGGTACCTTCTACAATTTCCGACAGTGTTAAATAGTGGATAACCGCAGGAAAATCAGTTGTGGTGATAGTTGACACCAATTCAATGCTATAGGTAGATACTTGGAAAAAAAATAGGAAAATTCTATAAAATTTCCGACATGAAATAGGTTTCACTTACAATATTTTATTGATTGTAAATTGTGTGACTTACTGTTAAGCTCAGCAGCTTCGTTCGACAAGTTAACGTAGGTTGGGTACAGGTTTCGCACCTGTTTTCCCGAAGCATTCCTCCATGCCGTCCAGAGCCATTTTAGCTCTTCTGGATCACGGCTGTTCACAAAACGTTCCGTAATTTCTGTAAAAAAAAAATACGATGAAAATAAAAATTTGACGGAAAAACCTTGGACTATTTTTGTGTTTTCAGATAAGACAGACATGAAAACATCCCATAACCTTTGTCGAAAATAACTCACCAGGTTCCAAAAACAGGTTACAGTTAGTTTTGTTGAAATAATCGCAGACGGTAGCTTTTCCGTAAATCCCTTGCATCTCGCTTACGGTTCTGTCCAACTATAAAAATATTTAGAAGAATATAATTAATAGGTCTCACAGTCAATAATAGTCCAGATTATAAAGAGTATACCTAGGTACTTAGTTAAAAGTTATAGGTACACTTGCTTGAAAAGGGCTGTCTATATAGGTACTGGTTAAGGTGAAAGAAAAAGGACGTGTTTTTTTTAGTCTGAATATTACTATAGCTGACGTTACGTATTAGGTATGAAGGTACTAGCTGACGTTACGTATTAGGTATGAAGGTACTAGCTGACGTTACGTATTAGGTATGAAGGTACCTGGTCTTACTAGCTGACGTTACGTATTAGGTATGAAGGTACCGGGTCTTACTAGCTGACGTTACGTATTAGGTATGAAGGTACCTGGTCTTACTAGCTGACGTTACGTATTAGGTATGAAGGTACCTGGTCTTACTAGCTGACGTTACGTATTAGGTATGAAGGTACCTGGTCTTACTAGCTGACGTTACGTATTAGGTATGAAGGTACCTGGTCTTACTAGCTGACGTTACGTATTAGGTATGAAGGTACCTGGTCTTACTAGCTGACGTTACGTATTAGGTATGAAGGTACCTGGTCTTACTAGCTGACGTTACGTATTAGGTATGAAGGTACCTGGTCTTACTAGCTGACGTTACGTATTAGGTATGAAGGTACCTGTTCGAGTTTTTCGGCTGGTAACGCAGCAGTCCCAAGTTCAGACAGTTTGGCAAACTGCCGAACTATATCCTGGTCTTGGAAAGTCTCCCATGGGAACTTGTTGGTTTCACTCCACGTTTCCTTCGCATGCTCAGCAAACCTTGCTCCAACTTCCAGCTATTTCACATTAACATCATTCATCATTCAATCAGTTGTATTAATATGAAGTAGGTATATAAAGTATGCTGTATGCCCCATGATATGGGCCTGATTAGGTTGATATACCTACAGATAATGGGTGTGTTGTTACGTACCGCTATTTCCAAGTTTTCGTCAGTAATATTTGACTCATATCCCCACTCAGCGATGGAATATTCGTTGTTGAAGGCAGCATCTTGAGCATTGACGAACTTGAGGTACTCTCTAGCTACTGTCTCATCATACGCTCCACGTGGCAAGCACTGGACACTTATCAAAATTGCGCTGAGGCCTAGAGCTACCAGAAGCCTCGACATCTCTCACCAGCTAAAACACTTTAAATAGGATTACTGTGCCATCAGCAACTCACGGAAAATTATTTGTTGTAGGTAAGGTCGCTTCTCTGACTATATAAGAAAATAAAAAATACCAACTGCATGGCGAGACCGTGCACATCGTTACTTATTCCTAAAACATACTTACATAGAGCGTTGTCTATATAGTAGTTATCAGAACCTGGCTATAGTTACTCACCTTTTGTCCCACTGGACTTGAAACGCGAAAACAAATGCGAAATGGTCACACCTTCCCTAATTTATATATCATACCCACTGATAACAGATTACTTGATTGAAAACAATGTCTGTCATCAATATCCCCTTGAGACCTAATCTATCCGGGAACCTACATTCCTACAAACTCTATGCGAGACAAAAAATTTAAGTTCCCCTCGTGCCTTCATGCATGCACTGAATACAAGAAATCACAGAAAGTAACTTAATATAAGGCGGATGAAGGAGATCTTTTTCCTACATTTTGCACATGTTAGAGCCCTAACGTAAGAGGCAAAGTAAGATCCTAACTATACAGGGATAACAGGTAACGGCGTTCTAATAAGCTTTTAGGGAAGTTCAAATAATTAGCCTTCCAATTTCAGGTGTTCGTCTAAAGTTCTCCCAATTGAACCATATACCCATACATACGATTAGTCTAGACGCTTGAGCCTCGGCCTCTCTGCTGCTATTTGGTACCTACAGATAGTAGTTCCTTTGATTGATAGATAGTCTATTTGAATTTTACAAATCATGCACTTTACACCTCGAACAAAAACCAGCAGTGAGAGAATTGATAAACAGATGAGGTAACATGATCTCACCTGTTACTGGCCTCAAGAGGATCTGTGACCTATAGGTATGAGTGATAAAAAAAATTACGCAAGGTTGTCATCCATCTAAACCCCCCCCCCCCCCCCCATATCAGGCATCTCAATGAAGTCGAAGGGGGACAATCACAAACTCTGCAATATTATAGGGATACAATAAAATACAATACAAATAAGCACTCGGCAGCACCTCTAGTCAGGGAGATCGTCTTTGCTGTGAGTTGGTCAAACATTTTCAGTTCACGTTCACGATGGTTATTTGGGCAGATTTTCGAAACAGTTTTATCTATTTCGATCAAACATGTTGTAATAAGTACCTAGGTACCTATAGTTATGACAGTTATATGACTATGAGTAGAGGGACTTACTTATGGGTGGTAAACATGTAACTATTTTTTTTTAACTGTCTCACTCTTATTAATTAATATTTTTCTTTACCTGAACTTCCGTGACGACGAAAGAAAGTAATACAATTTATTAAAAATTAATAGAATAAGTTACATCTGCCCTACCCAAACCTCCCAATAGTAAACTCTACGAACTCACCTCTATATTGGAAGAAAACTTTCTATTCCTTTGAACAAGTTTAAGTATCCTCTGCTGCTGAAAACAACAGATTGGGGGCTGGGGAAGTGAGGTTCCATTAGCATGACATTAGGTATATGAAGGTGTGTGAGGAATTGCGTTCCTCAGGTATAAAGATGAACAGTAGCGGACGGAGACCGGAAAAGAGTAGTTTTGTAGTTAGGTTATAGTAGAATTATTACGGTGGCCTTGGATACCAAGCGACAAACACTGCGGTTGGTTAGGTACCCACGGCTACATACCTACAAACATACATACATACATACATACATACATACGAGATACATAAGTAGCCGTTCTCAGCCAAGCAGTTAGGTATTTAAAAAAGTTATTGTTTTCAACGTTATTTTTATTTCGATAGGTAAGTAACGATGAGAAAGTAAAAAAAAACCTACCCACCTCTCCTTAACTCCCTTAAGCTTTCATAAGCGGCAAATATACGGATACCAACCTACAAGCAGCTACAGTTTTTCCTTGTTAAATTCCTGTTAATATTGGCCCAGTGGTAAACTTACGTAAAACTCCCTCATACAGCACTGGTGAAACTACGAAAACAAAACATTTTGGCGAAAGGGCGGGAAACAAAGTTAGGGCCTCGTGAGGACCGTGAGGGCCCTAAAACATTAGAAAAGGCGTCGTGAAGTTGACATGTTGGCAGCATGGTTTCGTTGATAAATGGCCGATAAAGTGTTGCTTGTTTTAGTTTTCAAAATAAGAACTGGATGTTAATTTAGTGGGCTTGTCTCAGATGTAAAGTGTGAACTCAGTTTGGAAGAAAATTTCAGTTTTTTAACATTGCAACCTGTGGAACGACGAGCTATGGACACCAAGGGTAGGTCATGGTTGAGTGATTGTACCATTACTCAATCAATAACAATTTCCTTCATTAGCGCACGTTGACAGCATGATGTCATTCGCGTGGAATTAACCAGTCCAGTGTACAAGATGGTTCATCCTGGTGGTGAGTGACACCAGCTCCCTCTTTTAGTTTATACACTTAAAGCCATATTTGGGTTCAACAAAACATGCTGAACCAATAATGATTTTGTTCCCCCCTAGGCTTAAGTAGTACCTACCTATGTACTTAGATGTACTTATATGACTTGTTATGGTACCTACCTACCAAGTAGGTACCAGCTAACTTCCCAAACTCATGGGATAACAAACAAGATTGTCAGAATATAGGCTCTGAAGTAAAAGCCGATTACCTGACAACCGATTTATGTTTATCTGAGAGCATAATATGTACGTATACGTTTTAATGCTCACTGGTCTTACTAAGTAGTTTCTATTCATCAAAAACAATTCTTCTGACTGCTTCAATCCGTTCGTGTATCTAATTTTAATCCATGAAACCGAGGTAAACTGTTTATGCCATGCGGTTGAATATGGCTTGCAGCCAGCAAAAAATAATAGTTTGCATCTTGTTGCTGTGGCTTTCAGACCTGGCACTTGGCGATAGCCATTAGTCATGTCTGGTACTCTACTATAACACTTGATAAGAAAAATGGAGGAGTAGGATAATAATGTTGTGGGGTGTGAGGCTTTGACTTAACGGATTTTGTTTTTTTTTGCAGAGAGAATTGTCCTACTACCACGTGGCAAGACAGAGACAAAGACCACACTATGGATAGAGCGCCGAACCGTGGACCAAGAGGTCGGAGGAAAAGTGCATGTTGCTGGAGGAAATCATCAGGGGATTGTTGTCCAGAAGGAAGTAGTAACAGGTGAGACATTCAGAAAACTCTCCTTCACCCACCACGTTTATCCTCTCATTTATCTTATTGAGCGAGTTCATTGGCACTTCAGCGTGGTGTTGTTCGAAAAATCATCCCGAAAGCAGAGACAGTTTTTGTGTGATAGGTGATAGCACAACTGCATTCTAGTATTCTTTATCGGATACCTACCTGCCGTCTGTCGTCTATCACTCTCTTCTCACCTCACGGCTACTTGCGTTGCTCTAGTCTGGAGAGGGATCTTCCATCTTTGTTTTGTTCACTGATCTAATTACTTTTACTGTTTTTGTTTCAGGAAACGAACCCGTTGTGCCTCCCCAAATTTCTCTTGAGTTTCGAGTGTTCCTCGTCAACGCAGCGACTGGATCCCACACACAAGAAGCACGAACTTTAGGCTTTTGGTTCAGGCCCGGAGGACCCGGAGCTGCTCGGTCTGCTCAAGATTTCTTCCGCGACCTCGTGACTCCTCAGGATTTTCCTCGTGACTATGTCGGCTTCATCACGAAGCTGATGAAACTTCTTCAGTACGGGCACCCCAGTATTACCCGACTTGAGGTGATTCTTGAGCAGTTGAAACCTGCTCAACTACCCGAAAGGCCTTGTAAGTACTTACCTTTTTTCTTTCAAAAAGATGCTAGTGTAGCTAACTGTTAATACTGTGCAACGTGTCGTTGCGCAGTTTTCTAATATTGACCCTTTGGTTGTAGGAGACTTTCAACCTGCTTCCTTTACTGACTAAATGCATTAAAACATTACGTTCTGTTCTTGACTTTGTAATTGTTGTTACAGGTTCTCCAGATCATGAAACTATTAAGCATGTTCCTTTGACTGAAGAAAAACTCATTGATCTGATTGAATCTTCCTATCCAAACCCTGTAACCGCCCAAGATTTGGCGAGGTGAGTGAATTGTCTGGTTATGACTAACTATAAAAGATGAAAAGATAACGTTATGTTTCCCAAAGAAAATGACAATTTGCATTAGTGGGCCTTGAAGGGAACGAGAACACGTACTGTGTGGAAGGAGTGGTGTGTTACTGGTTAGTCACTTCTACCGTTCCGGATATTAACGATGACCTCAGATGACTGGTTACTCGTCCGTATAAGGTCACTGGATGAGCAATGTTATGTTATGACATCATGAATATAAGAGGTCTTATGCGGCATCGAGCACTGCCGTCTTTCTTCCAGTACCCACGCAGGTTATTGGGTTCAACTGCATCATATCCTGCGCTATGAAGTGAAATCTAGCCATGGCTATTGCTTCACCTTCTAAACTCTTTTTAATCGTATAGTTGTCACCCAAGAAAACTCTTGGAATTCCGAAAATCAGAAAAATTGAACCTTTTCGCTGATATTCCATTCTTGGTTACAAAAATAATATAGGTACTATACGGGCCGTATCTAAAATCATGTTGATGGTACCAAACGGTCATAATCTCGACAAAAAAACTAAAGAAGTGCGTCAAAAAATATAAATATGAAAAAGAAAATGTGTAATGTTTCCCAAGCAAATACGAGAAAGTCAAGTACGACATTTTCGCACCCATTATTTTTATTCCGTTTATTATTTATTTTTTCTCAGGGATAACGCTTGGGATGAAGAGGAGGTGCGGCGCCTTCTTGAAGAGTTAAGAGCTGGGGGTGTGGTCAAAGACATGGATCACGGGGCTTTCACCCGAGCTCCTCACGATGATACTCACGTTCAGGTAAGTTCCAGAACATTATCCTTCGTGCGCATTGTAACCCCGTTACAAGCCCAACTTCGTTCATCAGCAGAGGTCCTTTTGCTGTTATTGGAGTAAGTAGTCTTGATTTTCAGCTATTTTTAAATATTCGAGAATTTTTCTGGCTTGTTGTTTGGTTTGAATGGCTGAGCTATTTGCCTTTTGAAACGAGCCGTCACTACCTTCGTTACATGACAGAAATCACAGACCGTGACTCTGATCTGGAAGCAGAAACATAGTACCAATTTAGTTAGTGCTTACAGGGTTGGGGGGACTCATGCTGAACATATCAGAAGTGAGTGCCGATCAGAAAAATTTGGATAGGATAAGATTCGAACGGTTGTGACCCGGCTCTCAATGTTCCTCTAAAGACAATAATTTGGTTACACCGCTCGGGCATCGAGGCTGTCAGCAGATAAAACTTAAAGTCTTTGCTTATGTATTTTCAGGTGGTTCAGCAAATGCCAACACTAGTGAGCTCCGCGCAGCCCACTATTGCGATCATCACCGCGCAGTACATTGAGAAACTTGCTGTGGACGCCATGATGTCAAATAAGGAGACGTTTGTCCGCTACACCACCGTAGGTATGGAGCATTGTCAAATACTTGGAGCCCTTTTCATTTATCGACACTCAGTATGCATTGCACCAGTGCAGTGGAACTGGGCACAACGTTACCTTTGTCATAGATAAAACCCTGTAAACTGGTGAAGTAATGTATAGAAGCCCGATGCAGAAATGTATTATTCTTTTTTTAAAGGCAGTAGAGTCTCTACTGTATAAACTGTTGAAATATGTCTACTTGGTATTTTCGCTCTAACTGAATAGGTACGAAAGATGGTGATGATTACATCTCTTTAAATGAATAAAAGATGTCAGGTACTGTTGCTGTACCCACGTATAGTCTGGTTTGTAGTGACTGCTGGTTTGAACATGTTTAGGTTCAAGCAAGACGGGCGGAGAACTGCGGTTCGGTAAGATAATGCAATCAGGGGCTGTTCAGAATGGTTTCGAAAAATTGTGCCGTCCAAAATCACTTTCATGTTTCCTTCAATATTTTGATATTATCCTGAATACCTAACCATAGGGCGCCATGCCTACTTTGCCACCCCTGCCTTACTGTGGTATACTGACTAGAGAAACTATGGTCCCACCATTGAAGTTTTAAAACATTTCAAATTTTTGTTTGTTTAAACTTTAATGGTGGTATCGAGCCTGAGAAGAATTGAAACCAAAGCCAGTGAGTGGGTGAAAAGTACTGGGTGTTCTGCTCGTGTTGCAATTCATGACACTAACGCAATCGCTTTCCAAGCAGCTTCTCGTTTTGTTTTGTTTTTGTTTTAGAATAAGGTCAAGGTTTTTTGTGCGTGACGTCAGTCCCGTGCTGGTGCTAAAATGTACCTTGTTTATGTGATGTGACTGACACGTTATATGTGTCTACCATATATCATTTTAACGATAGTGGAACTGTTTATAAACTACGTGTACTGATTCGAGGGTGAGGGATGGGTGAGGGTTGGTTACCAAACACCCAACAATGTTACCGATGACTGAACATATATGGTGCGGTTTGTTGACAGCAATTGCGGGATAATCATTTCTTCTGAAGTATTATAAAGTATTTTTAACGTTACATACCATGTTGTAATTTTGCATTCGAGCAGTTTTTAACACATATGTTCGTGACAAAAATCGTTCGATGGTAAAATTACAAAAATCATTCGATGAACCACAGTGTATAAATAAAATAGTTTCTGATGTTAAAAGGACATTCATATTTCAGAACAAATAAATATCCAACAGCTCTTCAGAAAATGGACAGTGAAAATCGTCAACAAACAGCATTGCGTTGACAGCCGTCGTTAACCATTGGTTAGGTATTTGTAAATGAACCTAAAACTGACATCTCATCATAAATTTATTTAGATCAAACTTTGTAGAGATATAGATGAATAGATATTGTTCATAATAATAATAATAAATAAATTGCTTTCAAATTGGCAAATCACAGGCACGCAGCCATACGATACTTGTTTATATCACTTTATTGCATATCTACACAAAAATTCCTTTTGGCTTCATGTGATGTTTTAGATATTATTTTGAGGCAGTTCTTTCTTCGCAGTGCCCTTACATAAGACAGTCGACTAAGGAACCAAAATTAGACGCTTTCAGCTGCAGATTAAAATGGGAGTTTAATGTTTTCGAAACTGTCGCGAATCCTGAAGTGTCGGTTTTATTTTGAGCTTCTTCTCGATGAAAGCACATCATAAGTAATGTTTTTTTTTTCTGGGATCAAAAGTAAGAAAATGTTGAAAATTCTTTGTTCTGGTGTAGAGATATTGTTGTTACAAGTTGAATATGCTGATAAGAACAACACGAAGTCCGAGTTGTATTGTACTTATTAAAATTGCAAACAAATCTCTTAACTTTTCGCGTAGTATTCAAACTTGATGAAATGATGTGAAGCAAACATAACAATAAGCCATCATTTCAGGACATTAAAAACGAATTTTCCAGTATCCTCTATTGAGATCTAATTATTAGTTTGACTTGCAGGGGAGTCGCACGTGTACACACTCGGTAACCTGGGCCCACACCGCGTGGTCTGCACCAAGCTGCCGTCAGTTGGGCACAGTCGTGAGGCCGTAACCGCCGCAGGCAACACCACTACGCGGCTGCTGGGGACGTTCCAGCGGGTAGAGCACGTCGTGCTGGTCGGGGTGGGTGGTGGAGTCCCGCACTTCACAGACCCTGCCCGTCATGTGCGTCTTGGAGACGTCGTCATCTCCCATACGCAGGGCCGCAAGTAGGTCGGATTTAGTTTTTAGGATGGGGGGACTCCGGAACTATTTTATTCACACTCAAATGTGCGCGGGAGGAAAGTCACTGACTCCCCACTCTTGTTATGGTTGCTATGCTTGCTTATTCTGGGAAAAATAAAAACCAAAAACAGGAAAAGGAAGAATCATCCAGTTTATACCTGACTTGTTTTTTTTTAGGTGCAGCTACGTGTACTGTGAGGGAGCAAATGAAGTGTCGCCTGGAAAGTTCGAGTTTGAGACGAAGCAGTACGCACCGACCAATACAGTTCTTCAAAACGCAGCAGCTGAGATCCATGCACAGGTGGGTTAACTCGTATTACCTTAATCCATCTGTTTAGGTACATTCAAAAAGTGGTTTTATCTTAAGCTGTTCTTGGAGTGTGGCCCCGATTACACCTTACCAAGATATTGTAATGGAGCGTTTTGAGAGAATCCTCTAGGTGGCCTGGTCCTCCAAAATACCACTGAAGTAGAGATTTTGAAAAGTACGGTACATTCATCCAGACCATGAAGATGCCTTTCAGTAATGTAATCGAGGGCCACGTTATTTTAAGAAATGTACGACCACGGTCGAATGGAATACCATTATTTTATCAGTTCTTTCAAAATAATCCAATTTCTGCAGAGCGAGAATGGTGCGGAGAGCCCTCTGCAGAAGTATATGGACGCCGGGGTGAAGGCGTGGGGAGGCGACGCCCATGACTTGGCGCGCCCTTCTGCTGACACTGACAAACTGTACATGGCCATCAATGAGCGCGACCTCATCGAGGTGGCTCACCCTACTCCAGACAACAACAACCTCGATCCCAAAAGGTCAGTCCTTCTCAGTCGTCATACCTTAAGGCTAAAACAAGAGTCAGCATTCTGGTTTTAATTAGGTATATTTCAGAACAGATATCACACCGTTCCCTTGGAATTTTGTCATTGAGAAAACAAACAGAAACAAACTACAGGAAATAATCACTCTATCGACGCCTTTACATTGAATACGCATTGCAGGGCGACTCTCAATCAATTTCAAGCATAGGTAATCAGCGCCATAATCAGTTGAAGATTAAACCCCAACAACGCATCCCCCACATCTGTGGAAATCTTTTGAGAAAAAAAATCGTCTTACTGCTTTCATGTGCCGAAAGTTTTTCCGGCTGGAAGATTTGGTAACGTCGTAAATTGGTAGTATTTTTAGTTGCGTGGTCCCTGTAATATCCCAGAAATCACTTTTGGCACTTTACCAAAATCAGTCTGAATTTCTGATGAATGTCTGTTTATTCTTTTATTCTTTCTTTTATACCAGGAAAAATGGTGTCCCCCGTATACACATTGGAACAGTTGCGTCAGGAAGGGATGTTGCACGCCATGATCTGCTGAGGCAGCAGTTCGCTGAAGAGTTCTGCGTTTCCGCCTTTGACCCGGAGCTTCACGCCGTCCTCGATAGCATAATCGGCAACTGCAGGTATAACGTGGCATAGGAAGGGAACCGATACAGTTTTTCCTCTTGGATCAGCAATTTGACAATATTATGTACCTATACTGTTTGCACTAAGGAGAGGGTGCAGGCCCTGCTCCCATGGTGAACTGCTGGGAGCTGTCCTACAACTTCCCTGCAGGGCCATACGTTACTTTTGCTTCGCTGATGAATCACAGTCTGTATGTTATTCTTTCTCACAACAGTAATAAATCAGTTATTGCATTTTTCTGAACAATCATATTGTGCTGTTTCAGAAACAGTTTCCTGGTTGTCCGTGGTATCGCGGACTATAAGGATGGGACTCGGAGGACCGAGTGGCAGAACTACGCCAGCCTGGCTGCCGCTGCTGTCGCAAGGGCTCTCCTAACGGCAGTTGATCCAGCTCTCCTGTAGTTCACCTCATCACCGGGCGCAGGTACCCTTAAGAGAGGTTTCCGTATTTCGGCACCACCGCCGTAAGCAGTTTTGACGCTTTTAAAACATTCGAAACATGGAAAAAAAACGCCTCTGATAAAGATTACTTTTAAAGCTTATATAACAGGAAAATTCTTCTGAAAGAACTTAAGCAGCGCGTGAAACCTTCTCTTAACCGTTTGTTCTCATTAATGAGCCAAAGTTTAATTTTACTTGCCACATCGGTTATTCATTTGAGGTTCCAAATGACTTCTGACATTATGGTACATATTCTTGCGCTTTTTGTTTTCGTCATCAGTTGTGACTGATTTCTGACAGATGAGCAGTTGAGGTGTCTGGATGTTAGAACAATCACATTCTTCCTCGTTTATCTTAAATTTGTGACCCTGATTAACTTTGGCTGCTGATTTGAAGTTTTTGGTGAGCTGTCACTGGAAAGCAGCTTGTCCAAACCAACCCACAAAGGCAACGGAAAATCAAGGGAAAAATTTTGGGTGCTGATGTTGAATAATTTTTCCGAAGTATGTCCTGCCTTTGTGTAAATTCTAATTGGATTATTTGTCGTTTTTTCCTTCATTTTCAGAGGTGATTAAGTAGTGAGTAGTAGAAACGTGAGTGCTCTGTGATGCTGTCTAGTGTCATTTGAATGGCTTTAAATGGAAGTTCAAAACAGTCATAACAGTCCTTGGGTCCGAGGTTTTAAATTACGCTACAGGGTGCCTACTCAAGACTCTATGAGAAGTATTCGACTTCCGACAACAAACTACTGAATGATTCTCAGATTACTTTTTAGTCTTGGCGACTAATGATTTCTGAGTAACTTGAAGGCTTGTATGACTGAAACGCATAGGTTATTCGAATAGTCCAGTTGTTTTTCATTTAGTTTCTCACACTTGTTTTTAATTTTATTTATAAAATTTATTTTTTTTACATAGACTAACACTGATTTAGTTCCTTCTTTCTAGGAATTTAGGAAGTAGCTATAGTTGCATTTTATTGTAGGACTGGTGCAGTTTCGTCAGGGGTATGTAGATTTGTTTAGTTTAGTAACTTATCATGTTTAGTATTAAGATGCTTAAACTCAACAATATTTTTAGCGCTCCTTTCTAAGCCAGGGAAAAAAAGATTGGTTTGATCCCCGTTTTGATCCTAACAAAATGTCGGTAACCGACCGTGTTAGTTTCCTTTCCAGAAGAAGATGATCCGAAAGGTCACTAAGGGTGCGTCCCACCATGCCCAGTTAAAATTAAACTGGAGATTTACCATGTTAAATTTAACTTTAATTTAACATGGTAAACATAGGACAAAATCTCCAGTTTAATTTTAACTGGGTATGGTGGGACGCACCCTAAGTATAATGTTTAAAGGTTTGACGTTTTTTCTTCTAATTCATTTTTTTTAAACGTTCGACGTTGTCATTGTTGAAGTGGAAGATTTGATTTGATTGTGACAGGTAGATAGAAATTTAAGTGAACAAAAAACTGTAATTTAAGTGCATTTATTAAACACGCACTCGCTGTAGCGCACTGGCACGTGACCTAGTCTTAGTCTTTTATCTGTCGCAGCTTGTCATTAAATCGAAACTAAGCTTAACGAATAGACTGATTTAAATAAAGCGAAAGTCATTATGGGTGATAACTGCGTATAGACTTTGAATGCAAATTATAGTGTTTGGGTAGGTTTAGTTATTGTAATATAGCTAGACATACAGCGATTTCGGAATGAGGGCAAGTAATTAATAAGAGAAGCAGAACGGCAAAAAACTGGCATACCATTTAATCATAATATTTAGCTTAAAAGAAAATTCTGGCCACTGTCTGTGCTCGCCTTACGTTGAATTAGCTATAGTGATGGAAAAGGTTTTCATTTTCGAGGCAGTGGCTCCTCCGCTTCCACTGTATACGTCTCTGCCTGTGGGTAAGAAAAACGAAATGTTTTAGGGGTGCTGTCCGCTCAGAAGGAAAGTTATGTATTAGATTTCCCTTGTCAGTAGTCTTACCAATCTGCGGAAAATGGGTGCCATGCGCATATATTGTTGAGGCTGAAGCGTGCAGAGCTGGCGGAAGAACTGCATGGCCTGGATATCCATGGGGTCTAAGGGTAGGATAGAGCTGAGAGGTGCTGCCTCCTCCGCTACCTCCGCCCGCTTGCCGTGGCCTCCAAAACACGAGTGCCCAAACGATGCGCACCCCCCTGCAAAGCGTATTCATGTGAAATCTATTATTATTAGACTAGCTATATACGAGTATATGAGTAGTTCTCACTTTCGTGCGGTTATTTTGAAAATAAAATGAAAATCATTGGTAAGTGTCAGTTGGCATAATCTATTTATATTAACGCCCTTATTCATTCATGAATTTCATGAATCGCCTACCCTTAGTTACTAAAAAGTTATAGGTATTCCTCTATACATATAATGGTTTGTAAAATTGAGAGGGCGTTAGTTTGAAAGTCCATTCCCAAGTGACGTTGTGTTTCTCAAAAACTTGAAGTCTGGTAGACATAATGCCATTCATTGTTACTAAACCCTCGAGTCAGTACAAAGTTGAAGTACAATACTACTGTCGAGGTTGCTCTGAGCGTCACCTCTACTTCACTCAACGCTACAAATATCTGGTGGACTGACGTCACTGCGATAGAATGACTTGAACAGGCTGGTGTTGAATTTGTTTCCTCCGCTCTAGTAAACCAATGTGTGGGCGCTCCGTTTCCATTAAAATTGCAAAACAAAAATAACAAAAAATGATCTCTGGTGTTGTTGGTTTTCAAAACTGACAAATTTTCCAGTATGGACGGTGCCAACCTTTTTTCAATTTCCGATCTAGAGTCACCGTGTATGGGCTTTGCAGTATTAGGTACTCTGCCTATAGGACATTAATTTCATTCATTGCATTGTGTGAGGGATGTTGGTGTCGCCAACCAAATGTCAGTACTTTTACCAAGGTTCTTTTGTGTAGAGACATAGGCGTAGCAAGGGTAAGCCCCCCCCCCCAAAAAACGCCCAGCCACCCCCAGGAATTTTTTGACCCACACATAACGCCACATAAAGCCATGCCTACCCCCCCAGGTGAGGAGAAGGTCTGGGGCTTAGCCCCCCTCCCCCAGGTTTTTGGTCCTGCTACGCCCATGTGTATAGAGATCGTATAGCATGCAGCTACTCTAATACCTACCGAGAGATAAAAGGTGTATTAATTTGTGGTTCTCTCTCAGTATTTGAAGTGTGACATTGCCGGTAAAATGATTGAATTTGATGAACAGGGACGCAATTACCCATAACGAACTCAATTAGGTTCTCTTTGTTAAAACACTTTGATTCTGATAATCCCCTATTACTCTGGCATTGCTCTGAATTTTTCATCAATGGTAATTTGCCTCTTATAGCTACGTACTCGTATAATCCTATGCCCATATTATATTTACCTATATATTTTATTTGGGTGGTAGGGCTCATTTAGTTACCAGACCTACGAGAGTGAACGGTAAAATTTCTTACTGAATTACCTCTACATTATGTACGAGAATATAATATGTATAGGTAAAAAGATACAGACCTACAAGATACTAAGTACTTATAGGTATATTGTAAGCCCATACACATAGCAGGAAATTTTTCTTACTATGATACGTACCAACCCTAAGTAAACGCAAACTATTCGAATTCCACAGGTAAACTAGCGACGTAAATAAATAATCATAGGACACTGATATCCCTATAGACCCATTTGGAGTTGCCCTCCAATTGCTCAGGCGCTCATGGTCTGCGTATAAGCAGCGACCCTTCATAGCCTCCAACTCCAAACCGTTTCCAACACAGGACACTCTTGGGAAAACTGACATAGAATTTAGCTAGTCCTTTCAATTTTTGCTGCAGTCTGTGCGTGAGAGGCAAAAGGCAGAGCCACTGGAGAGGGAGGGTCCATGGGAGGGGAGCCCTCCTGGCCTGTTGGAAACGAGGCTCAGCGGGATGCATCTATCTATGCTATGGTTCACCGAATTATCTCTTTCACCCGGGTTATCTCTTTCACCCGGGTTAAATTAACTTCTTATTTAATTTACACCTACAAACATTTCAAAGTTCTAACTCTTTTAATTTTGAAGATCCCAGCTTTTGAGCGTTGCAAATCAAAGATGCCTAAGCCCGCGCGCATATTTAATAGAACAAGGAAATAACCATTGTGCACGAGGGTTCTGCAAGTTTCTCGATCATTTTCGATATGATAGAATTAGGTAATTATTTGTCAATTTTTCGTAAGGACAATAGAAATGACGCAAAAACTCAACTGAAGCGAAATTTGGGAAATAACTGCACAACCCCAATTTTAAATGGTAACCTAAATTCTTTGCTTGGTGGTTTTGCAGTCCTCAGTGTGAAGCAACCCCACGTGGGTAAGTGTAATATATTCAACACTGGATCGGTGACGTATCTGAGAGGAGACGTAAGGGCAGGCCTGATGTCTTAATGACAGTCTCGGCCTCTGTCGTTAAGTTACCCTAATCCCTGGAACTCTGTGCAATGGGGTATTGAGAACAGAATTAGTCATGAGAAATTAATGGGCACATCACAACAAATTTAGAGTTCCGAACCCTATACCTACCATCTGCGTGCTGCCTAGATACTCCCTTTAGGGAAAATACTTAGGTATAGGATATAGGAAATACCACCAAATCGAAATTAAACACTTTGTCTGCAGTCTAAGATAATCGCTTTTCTCAAATGATTTCAGTCACAAAGACAGAAGCAGGACAATGTAATCGATTTTGAGATAAGATGCTTCCTTGTTCCTGGTTTTTAGTCATTTTAATATTCCCAGATAAGCAGTAGTAAGATGCACCTATATCTACTTGGGGGAAAAGGGGCTGCAAACTTGGTTGGCTGTTAATATCAAATTATTACCGAGGGAACACATGGGCTATTATCTTCTTATTAGTTGTAATCTCCGAGAGACCTCCAGGTTCTTTATTAACTGCGCAACAAAACAAAGCTTATCTAAGTATATTATGAGGTTGCGTCTTTTTCATTATTCGTATCGAGGAAAAAGTTTACCCTTGAGTCTCATATAGATAAATATTCATGAAATGAGAAGGATTTCCTATCGTAAATAGTGGTGCACGATGCAAAAATAAAAAATGGCATTTCTTGTTCTTGTAGTAGGTATAACTAATTATAAGAAAGTATAGCGTGTTATTTTTGCTGGGTTAAAGAACCATTTCTCATTTTGGCTGTAAGAAACCTTTGTTAGTGCCTTAACCTCTGTTGGAACACCTTTTTGTTCTTACCTGTACCCCCTGTGCCCCCACGCAAATTATGAAAGTTAAAAAGTACTGTGATTTAAAAAAAACAGCTGTTGCCCAAAAAGTCCGAAGTACAGGAAGAACTGAGAGATCTCATCTCTGGCAATTGTAGAATCAAGCACCTATACTTCTAGAATTTTTATGGACTGTCTACTCTCTCTTATTGACTGTGTCTCTTTCTCTAAAGTCATTCGACGTTTCTGAGGCCATTGTTTGCTAAAAGCTCTGAAGAATCTTGTTTCTTTTTATTTCAGTAATGTTCCCATTTCTCGCCTCGATGTCTTTGTGTGTTACTTAATCGGAGGATTCACGAGGTTTTGTCGCCCGTTCAGAGGAAATAAAAAACTATCAGTTCGCAACTGTGTTTCTCATTTGTAAACTTAATATTGCTACTCTTGATATCTACCAACTAGAAAAATGGAATGAGGTGTCTTCTTATGGAATTTTGCCGTGAAATAAAGATACAACAGGGACTCAGTTTTTTACTTTTGGTGGTGAAATTCAGCCTAAGTAATAATAATAAGACTAACTTTCCTGAGAAGCCCTGATATGGAACAAGAGTACATACGATAAAGAGTTCTGTTGTGACTTTCCTAAGTGCGACATTAAAAATCTTGGGTTATTTCTTCAAAAAATGCTGAGCTACTAAAACTCCTCCGGTAACATGAAAAACTAAAGTGAAAAACTTGAGGAAGAACTATGAGGTGCAGTTTCATGCATTAACGTTTTTGTTTCTCATACCTTTTCTAGGGATCCTTCCTTTTGACCTAGTCGACGGAACTCGGTAAAAAACTTGGCCTCCTCGCTCCTCTAATTTTGCTTAAAAATAAAATGGGGCCAAAGTATTAACCTGCGGAATAGAAAAACCTACCATATCTACAGGCTTATTCAGTTCCTTATACAGTAACTCTAATCGGTATGAACCTATAACCAAGGAAGTTTGTAGGTCGGTCGGCTGGTTTCCGTTTCTGTGAAGCTCAGGCTTGAATGGATAATTAAGGGTCCGACAATGGTCGTGCTATAGACTTTCGCTAGGGCCACACTGCCGAACGGACAGTCTTTTCACAGAAACTATTAATTTTTATACTCCAAGATCTACCATTCAGGATCACGGGAAACCCAAAATCTTGAATTCAAAAAAACAGTTAGAATCTTTTCTACTTTCTCTATATACTTATCTGGCGAGAAAGTAAAAACAATAAATTCTACTCAATGCCAGGTGGAAATGGGCCCATGCACTGAGTCGTCGTAACGCTCACCCTTTGGGGCTTGTACAATAATTTCACATAGAGAAAGTTTTGCTATATACCTACGAGTACTCCACAATTATTAGTAAAGATAATGTATCTTTATTAATGTCAAGTTTTATACACGAATTTCTCTATCTTATCTACACTTCTCAGCTTTGTCTGCAACAGTGCCTGTTATACGGTTCAACTCCAGTTAAATTTGGATTTTACCGTTCAGTAATTGGAATTTAACTGGCGTTTAACGTTAAACGGGAACGCACCCTAAGTAGAATCTATCGTTTCCTATTGGGATAGTTACTAAAGGTGGTTAAAGTTGTTAAATGAGGCAAAGTAGGTAGGTATCTACCCAGATATTTTTGTTATCCACTGCTTGGCTTTTCAGTTACCTACTCGCTTAAAAAATACCTACCTAATACTCAGCTAAATTGGGTATATCATAAACACATGAACATTTCAGCCATGCACCCGATTTTGCTGTTGCTACTGCTGTTTCTTACGTACATTTTCACTCTTCTAATTACCAACATACCTATCAGCAGCTCCATTCACTGTATGATTTTGAAGAACCTCTTAAATTCTGCCGAAAGGATATATATAGGCTTGGTGAAAAACTTTTTTAAACAGAAGCTGTTGGTATAGCATTAAGGCGCAAAGTGAGGACTCGATATCGTACACATTCTCTCTCTTCTATATTATTTCCACCTCTTGCAGCAATGAAGAATGTGATAAAAAACCATTTTCAGGCAAAAGTTGTAGGTGATAGGTTACCCTCAAAAAGCTTTAAAAACGACCATGTCACATTTCTACCATGCACCTTCGTCCGGTTTCCCCCATGAACAAACTTGACCATGTTTTGTCTTTTGTCCTTTATACATATAACAACTGTTATAAGTTTTTTTTTCTTCAAAATTACAGCAGCTAAGAATATTTAAAAAGTTGCTGAACACCGTTGTGAAATACCTACGAGGCTGTGAAAAAGGAACTTTGAATACATATAGTACCGGGTACCGGGGACTGTGAACTACTGGTCGCCTATTAAAAAGTATGGTTTGAACTTACTTTTGGCCTCTGAATAAGTTGGTAGCAGCAAAGCGAGGGCCACTACGGTGAGGAGAAGGGACGCCATTCGACTACAAGATGTCATTCCCGTACACTGGAATCCAAAGTTTTCCAAAGTTTTGGGTCTCTGGCACGTCAACGATCGTGGCAACCGAAGTGAACTGAAGTGTGTCTGTGTGTAAATACTCGTAGAAGCAAATGTACTTGGCACTTATAAACTTTGTATTTTCTCACAAAATAGTGCTATATATGTATACCTAGGTACCTAGTTACGTGGGGAGTTCTTGGTAGTTCCTAGGTAAGTATCCCTAAAATAATGTACAGTGAAACTGGATGAACTACCGAGTACGCCTTCGCAGTACCTTTCGTAAGAGCTTTGAAAAGAACCAGCAAGTGCAGGTATAATTACTGCATGCGTATGTATGTGAATACATATTTAATTATTGGACGATTGGCACAGAGATAGGTAATCTGTATAGAAGGAAGTCTGCCCTTAAATTTCATATATACATTTTACAATCCATCAGTCAATACAAGTAGTCCTTTTCAGTAAATCGCTAAGAAATATTTTGGCTATTGAAAACAAAAAACCTCATAATTTTACTTTCAGCCGGAACATTAAGTAAGGTGGGGAAATGGGAATAATGCCTACAGTAACTCACAAACTAGAACCAGACTCTCTATAAGCTGAGTTCAACCTATAGGTCATCGACGGAAGAGCTGAGAAAAAATGATGTAACTATACTGTAAACATACCTGAAGCAGATATAGAGAGCGCTGCTGAAAGCCGACAGCGAAGGAATGTAGTAACGATAGCTGTGAGAGCTGTCGGAGTGGTCCTGCTGCATATCTGTTCTTCTTCTTGCACCGTGCGCAAGCTCACCCACACATATACCCCTACCAGCCCAGCCTCCTAGAAGCAATTACTCCCCCGGTGAGGTCTCTCGGCCACCACTTCGCATTAGGACCACACCTCCATTTCATTATGAGGCTAACAGCCCACAGCGAAATAACTTTCTCAAACAGTTATTATTTATTATTATTACTGAGAAAATAATGACAAATTACCCGGGGTGGTGAGGGAGAACTCAGGGTGAGATCCACAGAATGAGATGACACAGAACAATTTTCTGGCTTATCGCTAACAAAATCGTAGAAAGGTGAGTCTCTCTTTTAGATTCTAAACAGTCATTTCAGACCTTGTGATAAATGAGAAAATATCCACCTATTTTAGTTACCTAGTCTCGCTACCCTCTGTGAGGTTCATTATTGAAAGCCCAGAAAGAAAAGTCGCTGAAAGTACCTACCTACTGTGTACGAAAGTACCTACAGCATCGATTTCTTCCTACTTTTGGAATACTGTAAAACTGAATGAATCCATCAAGAAATCAAGACCCAACTCTCTACACCCTCCCTTTAATTCTTACACTACCACCGCCCCTATAGGATTCCCTCACATCAAAGTGCCATTGCAGTCATCGCACCATGCAATATTAACCAGTAATAGGTAAGTAGTTTTGTCCTCTTGGGGTCCAAAGTCCGTATCCTCGCCACTGGGGTACTAAGTTTCGTCAATTTGCCTTCCACTTGAAGTGGATCCTTTATACCCACCGCCCCGTCCCCATATTTAATTTGACAGTTTGGTTAAATACGGTTTACGCTGCCTCCCAGTCGGTTAACTACCGTGTTTGACGTAGGTACTTAGTTCACAAGAAAATCTACGGTTTTCTCATTTTTTGTTATATTCATTGGGTAGGTACGGAGGGACGCACGCAGTCTATGGGGGCGGCTTTTTCTGAGTCGGTCCAGATCGGCACTTCGCTGAGAGTATACTCTCAGCGTTACTATAGTAACGCCACTCTATATTCAATTATTTTGATCAAAAACACTGCGATAAACAAACCAAGCTTGGAGGTAGAGACAAAGGGGTTGACGTTATGTGGGATGGCCTTATAAAGTGTATAAGAGGAGAGGCCCCGTTGAGAAATTTTCCCCTGGCCCAGTAGGGCTCAGGACCGCACCAGTACACTTATATAGACGCCTGGTACTCTATAGAAATTACGTGTAGGTACCTACCAAGGAAACAAGAGGAGAGCGGCGACAGGGTCCAGCACGATTGTTGATTCGCTTTGGAACCAGAGTACACGCCAGAATTAGGCTGTAATATACCTACAGGGAGCTATTAGAGATGGGCTGCAGAGTAAAAAAGAACGCGTTACGTAGCCAGCTGAAAAGAGCGGTCCGTATCTGATATACTGTGTTGGTTGGGAAAATCGCTTTGACGACCAAATCTTAGCCATAACTTCAAGATTATTTTTCATTTCCTTATGAGAGTCAAAGAACCTTTGAACTGGGCCTGGAGCTCTTAAACTTTCCTTTCTGCAAAAAGCGCTGAAGAGTTTGAACGCAGAACAGGCCCGGATATTACACACCCCGTTGTCCCGGTCCCGCCCCCACCTTTCAGGTAAGCTAATTACCAGCAACTCCTCTTCTCATTTACAATACTCATCGGCTTTGTCGCGCTCGGGTTGTGTGCTGTGTCTCAAGATAATTTATAGGAAGTAACAAGCAGCCGAGCGTACGTCATCGCAGTACAACATGTACCGACGCCGACGCTCGGGTTCTGAGTTCAGAAACATAATAATTCTAACTGTCACACGTAGGATACTTATACCTGTGCTTATACTATGCGTTTGGATATCAGGCATCGTTATTCAGACTGTTCAGTAGTTCAGTCCTGACAAGATGAGGTCTACACCGCCAGTTGCCGTAATTCTACTTTTCTACGTAATTCTACTTCTACTTGCCACATCAGGAAATAGTAATGTCCCAGACAGAGACATAACGATATGTGACAGAAGACAAAGTTGAGAGGCTGGTTATGGCGCTTCCTGAAGCATTTTCCGGCCCAGTAAAGTAGGAAGTCTCGATGACGCTGTGCAGGTACCATGGTCCAGCGCCCACCAGTTCTTCTGAGACACGCGCTGGGGCATCTCACTCTGCCAGTCTGCCATATCCCACACCCACACGTTAAGATAATGAGACCGCAGCAGTGTCATAGTAAAGAAAGTATAGCAGTGCCCTGTCTCTCCAAGTATGGGATACATATTCGATTCTGTGAGGACAGTTGCTTCGAATTAACCAACAAAACCAAGCGCGGAGTTGGCCTCAACCGAACAGAATCGAATATGTATCGTATACTGGGAGAGACAGTGCATTGTTATGGTTTTCTTTACCATGATTGGTATAGGCATGGCAACGGGACACTTGGTTTGAACCAAAAACAGTCTGTTCTAACATTTTCCCACCACCACACTAGTTTTTCGGCATGTCATGGGCCCCCCCCCCCCCCCCCCCCCCATGCCTGAATTGTAATTTGCATTACAAATTATTATGAAAAATTATACACGACACTGTGATAACCAGTCAGCCCTAAGATAAAAACGATCGCACAAATCTGATTAGCAGCCCTAATGAAACTCCACATACCTATAATATACCCAACAATTGCCAAATTGTTTCTCAGCGTCCTTGGAACAACCATCATCGCTCCAGCAATTCCGCCACAATCATCGCCGATAAAATTGGTAGAAAAGAAAGCAATGAAGGATGTTAATAACCGCGTCTCCATGTTGTGCTTGTATAAATTTGCGGATATCCTCCAATTTTAATGGAATTTGGAGGAGTGCGTAATAACAATCGTCTATTGTATGCGAATTAGCGAATGAACAGTTTTAGCTGTTCTCAAGCCGCCCAGCCAGTTAGGCTTATACGGCGACTCCCACCGAGTGGGAACTTCCAGCCGGTCCGATCACGTGAAAGTCATTTCTTCACGAGTAATAATAAGGACCTCCAGAAAGACTACAGTATGCCCCTTTTCCGGTCATACAAAGGAAATTAGCATCGTTGTGTATTGTGTTTGCGTAGGTGCCTGAATGGTCTATAAAATCAACCTGCAGAACAGTTCAGATTATCCTTAGTTTTGTGTGCGTTTTTGAAGATATTCCTTTTTAGAGCGGTATTGTGGGCATCAAATTTATTTGACCCTATATAAAAGAATCTCCAGGAATCAGTCTCCAGAGTCAGATAAATTGAGAAGTGTGGATATGAAATACTAAGACGAGTACATAAATTCAATATTCGCTTTTAGAATCCATGTGACAGATTAGCAGACTTTCATTAAACTCCACCTTCTCGTTTCACTACGTAAGAAAGCCTATAGATGGTAATCAGCGAAGATGGTTGCATCAGTTCCTACTTTCAGTACTGTGTAACAGGTAACAACGCAGAGTCCTTGAGATGACAGTAGAGGGTGGAGGCACATGGCCCAGTGGAGGCGACAATGGGTGATCGGCACTATCAGACTTATCCAACCTCAACCTAGTATTCGGCGCCAGGGCGGGCCTCATCTGCCAAGCGCAGCGATGCAGGAAGCCCACGCGGCCCGAGCTGCTAATTCGCGAGCCGCGGAACCGCCAAACCACCGAGATCCGCCGCCACTTCCCATCTCCACCCGACAACCACGAGGATTGTTCCTGTTTAGTGGGAGGGGCTGGACACACCGTCATTGCTGCGGTGCGGTCCGGAGCGCGAAGCCAGTGTAGCGCGTGTGCGGTGGTGCCGTCGTCAGATATATGAGTGTGTGCGTGCCGAAGATGCTGCTGAGCGGACATCCTCCTGCTTCTGGCTGGCGCTCCTAGGATGCGCCTGCTGCCCTGGCTTCAAATTTGGCCCAGCTGGGTCCACGTCCTTTTTTATATTGGTAGGTTTATAAAGAACTTTGCTTCAGCCGATCTATTTATCCACTAATCCACTGTGCGTGGAAGAACGGTGACTGCTTATCTGTAGACTGTAAAGCGCAGCCTACTCGACCATGTACGAATATAAGCCAGGTCGAAAATCAAGAATATCCCCAAGAAACAAGTGCCTACACTCTCTGCTTGTGTTTATAACATAGGTCGGTACCCAACTCCTGCAGCCAACATAACCAATATTTATTTGCATCAAAAACTGGAGAAGTGGAGAATACATTGTTCTCCGCCCTTTCGAGAAAGGTACGCACTTGTTAGGGAATATTGTGAGTAGCCCGGAGCTGTTTCCAGCATTTTCGTCAACATTATGTCTTTTATAAGTTGAAACAATTTGCCTCACCACCTTCGGCAATCAGTAAGTCTTATAGATGCAAAGTCGTTCCTCCGACTGTTTCAAAGTTTGGCTCTTCAAATAATTTCCAAGCGTTAAGTCACGAACCGTACTAGGACGCATGTACACTGATATTTTAAAGCAGTGAGTAACCGTTTGAGGGAAGTAATTAAATTTGACACAACACCCAGTATCAGTATGACTGTGACAGGATATTACGTCTGAAGTACATCAACAGTCAATATCCCATAATTCTCGCACATCACATATTGCACAATCCAACCGTAAATCAAGTGGTTAAATACTTCATTGCAAATCCTTTGCGGGGGCCTCACCGCCTAAACATCATAACAACATTGCACTGCTTTCCAAGCGAATTTACGTATTTTTAAGTTAGTGGCTAAAGAAGCCCAAGGAGTGCCCTTTCAGAGCCTCAAAGGCCAGATGTTTAGTATACCTACAAGCAGGGCCAAATCCAATTTACTGTCGACTGTGATACTGGGATTCGCACCCGGGACCACCGTAGAGAGAGCTCAATGTCCTGACATCATGGAAGGCCGTTTTATGAACTCTACCTCGAAAGCGCACGTAATTCTAACTCGGAAATGACTGCGAAAGGGTCAACCATAAAATGACCATGGGCAAGGGCGTAAGACAAGCGCCAGAAAGCATATCAAGAAGATGCCATGACAAAACCGTATACCGACGAGGTTTGCATTTAAATCAGACTGAAGGGGACGTTCTCTCTTATCAAGTTACGAGATTTTCGACCATATCATTTCCAAAGTTATCATATGATAACCGCAACCTTGCATGTGTGTCATATACACATCCTTTAGCAGCTTCTACGATTTTACTTTTGGCTACTATGAAAAGATGAGATATGTCCCTTAAAGAAACTCGTACGAGTTAACTGGTTACATGTTTTTATAAGTTTTCGTACCTAAAGATAACTCCAATAGAGAAACTAAGCTCAGTCTAAAAGAATGGCATGAAGTTGGGAATCCTGAAACATCAAGATAACATGCACTTGGTTTAACTTCTGCTTTACGTACAGAGCTATAATAAGAATGAATATTGGGGGACTTTACCCAGACACGTAATGAAAAGTGTCAGTTGAGGTAGAGACGCCATAATCTGTACCGCTAGGTACCTCAATTCCTTAAGATTTAAGTGGAGCAAGCGCATGTGCATGCGGTTGCGGGTGGGTAGCGCAGGTAGGTGACATAAGAAGCACAACAATCGCTTGAGCACAGCTACCGCACTGTCTGTGAGGAAATGAACGAAAACACTCGTCCTGTCTCAGAACCTGTCAATGTCAGTACAGAATTTTCCACGAAATATAGAAGCAAGAAGGGTGCACATTAGCGACTAATACCGACGTATACCTATAACCTAGCACATGCAGATAGGTACGCACACACCTAGCACTTTATCTACCAGCCTACCTACAACAGTTTTTTAATTTCATCACATCTGAAGGTGGGACTCCGCCCTTGCAAGTGTCGCAGCACCAATACCCGGACATAAGACAATTCGTGTAATACTTAACTGAGCAACCTAACCCTAAACCAGAGTAAAATACAATTCGAACAAATATGTAGCTATACAGTCAACAGATGTGACACACCCCATAGCAACTCACTCCATCTCTGTAGCAGTTTAACATGCCCTGAGAAACCGCAGCATCCATATTGTAACAGGTGCACATGCTTCCAACCTGAAGCAACGTATAGCAACTCAAGCATATATCGAGAACTCAGCACATATACGAAGAGGGGAACAGAGGGTACAAGTTGCCTCTCAAATTGGTAGATTTTTCAGTGCGTTCTGCAAGGTCTTACAGTAATTGGAACTAATTCTGAAGTTAAACCAGTTATCATTTCTCTCCAATAAGATTTTATTATCTGCGCCAAGGGTAGTTTTGTAGAACTCAGCACAAAGCACTGAGAGTTTAGTCAAGATTTTCGACGGTAATTTGGAATGACTCAGAATACTAGTAAATCATAGTGAGTTATTCGAACGCCAAAAAAAATGACTGCGCATGGCATAGGTACTATGTTTAGCTTTTACAGAAAAACGTATATTATCGAACGATAAAAATGGAGGTGCAATTACCGGTATCGATACTTGAAATGACCCCTTCGCAAGTTCATTAGAACCGGTGGTGACTGAAGGCAGATCAGAAGTGCAATGAATGAGACAGTGACGAACAGGTGGAGGACTAGCAGTAACAGACGTCTATATGCAACCCGTGTTCGTATTTGACAATTAGAAAAGCAATTACGCACTATCTATAGCTAATTCCTAGTACAGGTCATCGGGACAAATGACGTCAATAGTCGGGGGCCTAGGTATTGAGACAGGGGTACGTATCTACACCACCCCACTTCCCGAATCTCTTCAATTAATTTCGCTTTCACACTGTCTAAATCCTTTCACCATCCAAGTATACAAGTACCTATAACTCGAACCTTTTACTGTCGACAACTATAATATTAAGTACTTATTTCCACTATACAGAGACATCCTGATTGCATAATCATAGTTTCTGCAAATAATGAAAACAAAATACTTGTTGGGTCAAAGAAAACATCGCCTTTTTTCGCATTCGAATTCCACCACAAGTCCGCATGAATCGGCATAAAACATAATAATGTAGCATTCTCGCATGCTTGCGCAATAGTCGGTTGGTCTCAAAATGAAAGGTCCGAACTCCGAAGGCAGATTGCGTACGCTTCATACTCCTAGCCCAAGACGTTGAGGTATCTTTAAGACGATTCTCCACGATCTCGCATTATTAGCCACACTTGAGATTACCAGCACACGTTGTGCCCGTCCAAGACCAACGAAGGCATAAGAGTGTGTATGGTACCTCTATTATTATCGCGAATGACCTCTGTATTGTCTATAACTTCGATAGCTAAGGGGGAGTTGCGCATAGTGCCGAAGTTTCGCAAATCATCAAAACATTGCGAAATCGCCACGCAACTTTCATGATGATATTTGTTATCTTAGTCATAAGCAGTATAGGTATTGTACCTCCACAGAGAGCAAGCTATGCATCACATTTATAAATTTTGTTGGCCAAAAAAGGATTTAGTGAGTTGGGATCTGCTTGTGAGAGTGATAGATGAGCAATGTTAATTCGTTTGGCGCATTTGTTCACAGTGTGTCTGGAAGTGCATCCACCAGTCATTATAGCTGAAAGGGCAGCAAAAGCTTCACTCCACTCCAATGTACCCATGAATGAATCTTCAGACTTCATCTTGGGGTTTGGAAATGATCCCTTCGGAGAAAAGGTGATTGAAACATCACTTCACACTTCCGGGTAAGTCACTTCCCCCGTACGGGTAAGGATCTAGTCATCTACAGATACACACAAAAAGCCAAAATCGTCACTTGAATTTCTTCTTCTTTTTACTCTAAAAAACCCACACTTTTATTTTTTTTCAGAAAGCGCCGGAGTAAGCGCAGTGTGGTCCATCTGTATAACATGGTAGAGTGCGCCACTGGGTGTGACCCTCTCGCTTACAAGGGCTATGGATGCTACTGTGGCTTCCTCGGGTCGGGGTACGTCGTTGACGGAATCGACAGGTACCTTTCTCAACCAACCACAAAACAGTCTCTAAGGTGTAGCAATAAGGTCCAAAGTGTGCATAATCTGGAGCCCAGTCAAGGTTCCGCCATCTTTCCCTGAATTAACAGTGTGAAACGATTTGTCTTTTCCAGTTCAGCTATTGTAACACTGTATGTGTCCGAGGACCAGGACCTATTTACAAATTTACTTGTCGCTTTTCACACATCTGCCACTATTCTTCACTTGTACCGATTATTAGGATTTATAGTTGCTGAAATAAATTTATCTTATCTATACAGTAGGTATTTGATATTTTTTGTACATTCTGGACAAAAACAAACGGAAGCTCAAAAAGGAATTAATTGCCAAAATAAGCTTCGAAAAGAGTGTACCACCAAACAACCACACAACCAAATAAAATCCATGTTGAATTTTTAGGTGCTGTCAGATGCATGACTGGTGCTATGACTCATCGGGATGCCCCATGTTCCTAGAATACTTCGTACCTTATTTGTGGAAGTGCTACCATAGGCGACCCCTGTGTGGTAAGTATGAAAAGTTTCGTTTGAACAGTTTTATTAAAGCTGCCACTATGCCACTATTCCACAAAACTAATGATGCTACCAAAACAATAATTGTTCTCAGGTATAGAAGTGGGCTCACCAGGATCCTGTGGACAACGCCTGTGCCACTGTGACCAGCTTCTGGCCAAATGTTTACAGAGGTATCCCTGCCCTTCCAGCAAAGCCATCTGCACGTCGTCACCATGGCGACTTCTCCAAAACATCTTCATGTTATGACTTTTCATAATATACCAACAAAGTACAAACAAAGCTCTTGCCCAATACTCAACCTCGTACTCATACAATCGATGAGTGACTAGTCCCTTCAACCTCGTACTCGCACAATCGATGGGCAATGAAATTGTTGCTTCACTAAATAGCCGGAAGTGCTTGACAGTATCTGAATTGTGGAGCACACTATCTAGAATCAAATCTGAAGTTTTACCATGTTTAAATAATTACTAAAGCCTATTTATTCGAAAACGTATTTCAGATAGTTTTCTCAGTATGTTAATTTACTTGGAAACCAGGCGTTTTGTAATTAATAAGATTTATATTTAATAGGCCGTAACGCAATTTATTACCACTATCCAACGAATTTTCAAGATATGGACAAGTTTTCCAAGAATAAGTAAGTGACCTACCTGATACTACCGTGGAAGATGAGTCTTCAGCCACTGCAAGACCTCTGGTTGCTTCTTCTGTTGCCATACGCCATTCATGGATATCATCCTTGCAGTGGCTTTGTGAATAGGCTCCATCTGCAAACATACATCTTTCTTCATCTTGGAAGCTCAAGGTCTCTAATTATCTACCAATCTGCGTTCTATCATGGACCTCTACTGTTTGCCTCACTACTTCACGTTTCATCTATACTGCGGTGCAAGGGATAAGGAAATGCCTGAGGCGACGACCCACCGGTTATTCCTATTACATTGCGGTACACTTTGGTCACCTTGCCACTTGCTGGGTCGTCGCCTCAGGCATTTCCTTATCCCTTGCACCCTAGTATAGGATCCTTATTGACAGTTAGGTAAAATCGTAATGACGGACTTTATAAGGAACATACGCCCGAAAAACATGACTGGAACAGCGGCACAGTTTAGCTTTTAGAACAGCAAATGACCGAATACACACTGGTATTCGTTTTAGGAAAAAACTCAGAATCATGGGGAATATCAAAATGTTCTGTAGGTAAATAATTCTGGAAGAGAACTGTCATTTTATTTACTTACCACTAAAGCCTTTTCGTCGCCCGATAGTCTAAGGCCAATATCTTTCAGCAGCATTTTGACTTCGTGATTTTTTGATACCCTAAAACAAACATCGGGAAAATTTAAAAATAAAGCACCTACCTATACTGCTGTATCAGTTCTCTTCGAAAAAAGGTTGTTTTTATGGCTAAGTATCTACTGATTATTTTAAGTGTAGCTCAAGCAGGTACATACAGTGAAATAAACTGCATAACATCGGAGACATTACTCACAAGAGGGGCGAAAGAAATGGCATCAAGACATCGCTCAACGTCAAACAAAGACTGCTGAGTAAGCCATAGAAATTTTGTGTTACCTTTGTCTAGTGAGTAACGTTAAGGCCCACTCAGCGTGCGAGGCGTCTCCTTGTGCAGCAGCTGCCATTATATCCCATTTGTCCACCTCACTCAAACGATCATCATTGAGAATTAACTCATGCAGTCTGAAATGTAAAAAAAACAAATAGCAATTTAAAATAATTTCATTTGAATCCATTGAAAATGCGAAATAAATCTGATGCAGCCTAAAATTCTAGGGAAAAAAAATATTAGTTCTGAAAAATAAGAAATCATTACATCACCATCATCATCATCAATCATCGACTACGTGGGTCCATATACGATTTCAGCACTCGCCATGAGACAGACAATTAAACAAAAAAAAAAAAAAAATCAGTATATGGATAATAAGTAAAAAATCGATTCTTTGACTTATGAAGGCCGATATTAATACGAAGGTACCTCACAATATCGAGTTTTTCTATCTAACCTGAGGCTGTAAAAGGTCTTCTAGCACTGTTACCACTTATGTTGAAATTAAATCAAATTAAAAAAAAAAAAACACTGCATCTTACCGGTCAATGAGGGAGTGATCGTTCGTGCAGGTGAGGGCCGACAGCAGATCCCTCCTGACAGGCCACTCCGCCTGCAGACCCTCCTCCAGAATATTCACCCACATTGCTGGTCCACCCTGTTTAACAGTTTCACACATCACGACCAACCGAACGTCTGGGTGCGCTGACCTGTAACACAAACAAAATGAGCCATGAACTAGTTCCAGAATGTAGTGATGAAACAAATGGTGAACAATAAATGAAACGGCCTGAAACGATTTGTCAGTACTTAGACTAAATGATGCAACTTTGGGCAACACAGGACTGAGTTTACTCAACTTTTTTGTATACTCTCCGCATAGTGGGATACTAAAAAACTCAAAATTGTTTTTCCGCAGTCACAATACTTCCACAATACAATACTCCGAGTACGGCAAAGTAAAAAAAAAAAAAAAAAAAAAGATAAGTAAATATAACCAAAATCTGTTTCAACAAATTTTCTCACGGTTTGATGCAAATAATTACTGGAGATAAGTTCAGAACTGACGTGTCTAGAGAGATCCCAAGACAGAAACCGTGGCCAGAAGTTTCTTATTTTACTTTTCACTAGTGACAAAATTCGTCAAAACCATGAAGTCAAGGAGTACTGACCCTTCAGTGAAGGACCGGCTGGCTTGCTGCTGACAGTCTGGATGATCTAAGAAGCACGCCATGCTGGCCACGTCAGCGCGCAGCAGTTTCTGTGTGTGGGAATCCTCCTCCCGTACGTACAGGCTCAGGTCAGTAAACGCTGGTTCCACCACCCATCTCAAGTACGTCTAGAAACGTGAAAGTTTTTGTGAGATCTTTGGACTAGTACAATAACAACAATCAAGTCAAGAATCATTTATTTATAAGGATATTTCATACGCATGTCTATTTCTCGTATGACTCTGACGTCAGCTGTGCGATCGCCTTCTTAGCTTTTGACGCATGATTTGTTTTTAAATTATTGTTGCTATAGCAACAACGGTATCAACCAATACGGCGGTCGAATCGGTCGAACAGCTGACGTCATGCGCCAACCGGACCTATTCCAAACACCTTATGAAATATCCTCATAAATAAATGATTCTTGAATCAAGTGAGTTTTCACAATTTCATTTTTATATTTCATTAAAATATAACACAGCTAACAAGTAGCTGACTGTAAAAGATATGTTACATTTCCAACATTCAACAGCTTCCTCGGAAATAAGAAAAAAAACATCCTATATCCGATACCAAAAGATGTGCCATAATACCCTCACTGCCACAAGGTGTTATTAACAATCTAGCACACCATTTCAACAAATATTAACGTACCTTGAGTAGTGAAGAGGTTTCTGCATGAGTTTCTACATGAGCGAGAAGGTAGCGCATGGCTCTAATGGCGGCTCTCCACACCACAAGACTACGCTCATGCCTGAGGGAAGCCAGGAGACGCAGAACAGTATCGTACGACTGATAATTCTTGTTGACGGACCGCGCTAGTTCCGAAGCATCATCCAAGATTTGGGCCCGATTGTACTCGTGTATTTGACCAGCTGTAGCTGGGTTCCTCAAAATCTCAATAAGTGTTTCCCAGTTATCATCATCATAGTCGATTCGGTAATAGCCTAAAAATATTCAAGAATAACGAAATTACGTAACTGATGTCACCTAATAAAGATAATAAACGGATAAAAACTCACACTTTCTCACACCTCTACAATAGTTTTAGAGGTACTTCTACCAAACTATTCGAACATTCCCCCAAATGTTTTGCATGCCACAATCTGGGCATTTCATTCTCTTTGATACCACTGGTATAGGAAGTTTGTAGAGAATTTTGGTGGTATGGTTTTCCAATAGCATCCCCAGCAGTTTTCAAAAACAGCACCAACTGAGTAGTGTTACGAGATATGTTTTTAAGAGGAACATAAATTATGTACCCGTCGCTTGGTTATTCAAGACGAACCATTCAGCAGAGGCGTCAGCAATCTGGAAACTTGCCGAATTTTGTGACTCCAAAAGAAAAACAACAGGAGTTGTGTCATTAAAGCGGTTCTCTAGATCTGTTGAGTAAGAGATGGGCACGTTCCAACGGTTAGAATCAGGCGCAGTGTCCCATAAATATCGTTCCTGTGAAAATAACAACACAATAACAGGATGGACGGATTAGCTCAGTGTTAGGATTAGCACAGCTGCGAGTCTCTAACCATCTCTGACCCTTCTACGAGAGCACAAATACCAGCGAATTCAGAAAAAATACACCGTTCAACCTGGTTTAGTCACAGCAGGTTGGGATTCTCACAGTTTTGTGTCCAACCAAAGCAATGGAGAAAAACACACCTGAGTAATAGTGAGGTTGGTCCCCTGTCTTGTAACACTGATGACGGGGTATCCTGCCTGCAGGTGCCAGCCTTCAAACAGCTCCGCCACGGTGGCAGGCAGTCGGGGTTTCTGCGCAGCTGGTAACGCGTCGATCGCTCCATCCCAGCTCGCCAACAGAATTTCAGGCGTGCCCACACCTTCCTCCCTAAAATATACAATCCTCTAAAGGCAGCAGTCTAGTGTTACGAGTTTCCTCTTTGTAATGATTGTTTTGTTTTACAGAGCGGCAACGGAATGCAACCCAATAAAGCACCACTTACTGAGAAGTCAGGTAGCGGTTGAGACCAGCGTAGAAAAGATCTTCACCAAGGACGTGCATCCACATTCGCAGAACGGACCCTCCTACAAGAAGATACGAAATGAACAAAAATAATTTATTTTTACTAGTTGTGGGCATGTGGACCCCTTTCCTAAAAGGTATATAAACTGATAGAGCAGTACAGCGGAGACAGTCCAGGAGCTGTGAAGCAGCTGTTTCATCATGAGAGGCAGTAAGTAACTAAAGTAAGTCAAGCCACACACCAACCTTTCTCGTAAGAAATCCCATCGAAAAAGTCATCAACAGAATCGCGATCGAAGGCATCGAAGGTGAGGGGGCGAGAATCAGAGAAACTGTCAGTGGGGAAGGCTGTGCCCAGCATCACGTCCTCAACAAACTGCCCAATCAGTTCCCACGAGCTGGTGTCCAACGTAGGCTCTCTAATCTAAAACACGAGCAAAACTGAACCAATTGTTGTGATGTACATAAGGAGGCGTGTTCCGACCGTTCTGAGTGAGAAATATATAAGATAGCTACATCTCTGCATTTCGTATTTTTAACAGAAAATTTTAAAACTATAATTTTCTGATTTAGACGTGGAGGATCTGGTCGTAATATACTATGAGTCAATGAGTGTCACATGTCAGGATTATTTTCGCACTTTTTCGCTAGTAAAAAGAGACCATTTCTCGAGTTTTATATTATGTACCTATATTTTCACCAACCTTATCTGGAGCATGGAACTCAAAGAATGTGGCAAATCCCTCATTAAGCCAGAGGTCTGACCACCAGTGAAGGGTAACCAGATCACCAAACCACTGATGCCCCAGCTCGTGAGCAGTAACCGTCACCACACTCTGCTTCTGCCCGGTGGATCCACTCTGTTCATTCCAGAATACCAGACTTTCCCTGGTAACAAACAATCATTGCGATTACGTGCCTCTCCACTCATCTTCTCCTTACTTCTACTTCGGGGTTAACTTCGTGATCACGTGTGATAAAAGAACAGGGATAGAGACCAACGTAAATAAAGTCACTAATCTCTTTCAAGTGGCTGACACAATGCTGTTTGTTGACGCTTCTTACTTTCCACTTTCTAGGAAACTGTTTATTTGTTCAAAAACATAATATGTCATTTTAACACCATATGTTGTGATTTCATTGCCAATGATAAATTTTCCAAAAATTGCTCGATCGTAAAATGACGACATATGTTTAATATACTTATCTAGTAGCATGTACAACATATTGATAGATTAATAATCAAAGAACTAAAAAGGGTAGTTACCTGTACGTTACGAGACCCCAGTTCTCCATAGCACCTGCAGCGAAATCGGGAATCCCAGCCTGCTCAACCTTCCTCAACCCGAATCCAACCTTGGTCTTCTGAGTCATGAAGTTAAGAGCTGCGGGCCCGGCCACTTGGCTCACAAGATCCTGCCTGGGTTTGAAAAATTTCGACTGCCCGATGGTACGGAATGGTTTTGTGCCGTTTTCACCATTGTAGCTACTGTTGAAGTAAGTCGGCTCAGGGCTGCTCACGAAGTCAGAGACAATGAACGCAACCAGGTAAGTTGAGAGGGGAAGAGCTGTCTTTTGGAACGTAGTGATGTGCCTTCCATTTCTGAAACACGGTATCAAGTTATTTTAGATAAAATTCTTAAGTATGAGAACGGTTTGGTGAGTGCTGACCTTAGTAAAAATACCCTTCTCAAACCATCGGTATTAATAAAACAAGACAAGACAAATTGACAGTAAAAAAAATACTGGCATATAGAAAGAATGTAGAAAGATACTCCAATATAAGCTCAAGGAAGACAATCAAGTTCGAGAAAAATTATTCAGGACTTAGGAGGAAACCGTCCAGCTGCCGAGATTGATCCTTATAGGTATCTCTACTAAATATTTATTAATAAAATTTTGATACAACATTGAGCTTAAAGTGAACGGTTGATACCAGTACCTGACGACCTCTGACTCGACGTCTGTATTGAAATTTGCTGAGTAGCCATCTTCAGCTAAAGTCTGATTGTAACTAACGGTCAGCTGGAATGTGGCCTTGTACTCAGGTTCATCGAAGGAGGGGAAAGCTCGACGAGCTCCAAAACTCTCGAAATCTGTCACCAACAGCCACCTAGAGACACATTAGTTCATTAATAAGTACAAACACTGCTTTGATAAAGTTTTGTGGTGACTAGGATCGAACCGGGTTCACCCGATTCGAAGTTCATCTACAAACAACCGCCAACGACGTGAAGTCACACTGAGAAAAAAATGACTTTAAAAGACCTAACTAAAAATCAATTATCCAGTTTTCTCCCAAGTTTCATTCTCACCTCCTCTTTAATCCGACCATATAGCTGCTCCTGTAGAATCCAGTCAAAGCATTCGTATTCCGTCCAGTGTAGTTAATTGTAATCAGATACTGTTCTCCTCGTCTTAGAGGTGGAGACACAAAGAATACCTGCTTGTTAGTTTCAGCGTCATAAGATCCGATCGTCACAGTCCGAAGAGGAACTCCTGAAAATTTAAACGTTAGAAACTAGTTCCATCTGTATTGATCAAGTGATTTTTGCATGTCAATAAAAAATTTGTCAAAAATCACTGGATCGTAAAACCATAACATAATTTTATAAAAATATAATTTTAAAAAGACACATAAGGTATATAACGTAGAACAAATATTCAACAGTTTTTTCTGAAAAAAGATATGGAAACCTCCATCAAAATTTCTGATTTTATAAATTATAAACAGACTAGGTGTCACTGATTCCATTCCTTTTCCCCGATGTTACCTACAACACACACCAAATTATCACCAAATCCATGAAACAGTTTGTAAGTATCTTGCAATATAGAGCACGGAAGACATAAATGAGTTAATATTGTGCCTATCAGCCTCATGAGCCAACAGTTTCTTTCCTTTACCTGACTGTACTAGAGTAATGGTCGCCGAGACAACTCCCACATCATCGTAGGTGTGAAGGACAACGTCGGTAACGTTATCATACAGCACATCCACAGTGATTTCAACGATCCCCGAAAACACAAACGTGCTCTCCTGACCGGTCTGGAATTTTTCTATATTGGTGAAGAGAGTAAGGTTGTAGTTAACAGGAGAAATATCACCCGGTAAAAGGAATTTTTCCGCATCATCTGCCAAATCACGTGGGATCCCCGTTCCCATAGCAGCGGCTGCCAACAGCAGCAACACTATAGGTCCCTTCATCTGCAAATTAGAACAGGTAAAAGAGAGAAAGAAAAGTGGAAAGTGAAAAGGCAAAAAATCCCATTTTTGAAAGAAACATTTCTACTCACCTTGCAAGTAGTAATGGGAACAATGGCTTGAAGCCATTCGGGGCAGTCCTTTTATTTGGCCAGGTTATCAGTCCACTTGAGTTGACTTGAGTGAACCAGTCTGCGTTTATGATTGTGTATGTAAACCAATACCATGGCATCGCAACATTGTACAGCTCAGAGTTGCCAAAACCAACATTAAACACACAGCATAAAGATACAGAGTTTAATGATAGTTTGTAATCAGAGAAAAAATACACTAAACTGTTCGTGGGATAGTCAATTTCCTGTGTCTCGAATTGGGCTTGGGCAGAGCCAGGCGCCAGGTCAGTACTTTTTTAGAGTTTTGCGAATAAGCGCCATGCGCTGCTTGTGAGCCTCCGTCACACTGGCTCGCTTATAGGGACGGAGTTCGTCAGTGCCGAATCCAGGAATCCACATGTTCCAGTTTCGCTCTAAATGAAGTTGGATGTCCTTGATGTGAACCGTAGAAGCGCGCCGATGCTTAGCCAGGGCGCAAGCAGCGTTTACAGTGGACTCCACAAAGTCGTCTGACAACTGCAGCAGCAGTTCTTCGACCTATCAGTTGGAAAAAATTACTGTTTTGAATGGTCTGGCAAAATTAGATTAGGCAAGCTGTCAATTTCAACCCATCCCAACTGTTTAGTCGTTCTGTGAAAGTACACCTTATGTGTACCTAATGGGAGAGCGCACAACAGCATAGGTATCATCTACATACTACCGCAAACTGTATTTTACCCAAAAGGCTAAAAATTCGAGCTGGATAGAAATTCAGCAAGCTCCATAAGCAGACTGTCTGGATTAAAGTAGCGAAAGATAGTAGTTGATGTCGGAGGCCGATAAACAGATAATACAATAATTACGCAAAATCCTTCACTGATAAAGGAAATGCCCGTTACGTCAGCTCCCTTGTAAACCTCATCAATTTCATGTACGCATACCCAGGAAGCTACCAAAGCAATCACATGTCTTTGACCTAACCTAATCCAATGTAACCAGAATAATATGACTGTTCTTTCTCTCCAAGTTTATTTTAAATTCGCAATGATTATGAACAAACTCTGGCGTTACCGATGATATATCTTACATGTCGGATCGTATACTTTTCACTGCTCAGCACATGGTTCCGGTAGTTTTGGAAGATTTCAGTAGCACAAAGATCAATGCAGTTGTGCGTCGAGCTGCTTAAATAAGCGGCCCAGTGGAAGTGGCATCATGGAAAAACAGTTTCACCGTTTTCTCATAACCTACTCACCTCCTCGTCCAACTGTTCAGACGGGTCAATTTCTCTCACTAGGTCCTGAAGTCGCGCTCTGGTTAAAATCTGACCCCCCGAGTCTTTGGCAGGGGTGGGGCTTGGGCTCATACTGCTTGCTGCATGAGGAGACAAGGTAACCACAGAAGGAAGAGCGCCCAAACCAGGAGCTGGAGACCCTCGATCTGGCAACATTTGGTGCGTCATCTGTGCAATAAAATTAGAGATCAGGAAAGGGGACAGGGCCATAGCTTTAGGACACTCATGACTTTGATTTTGCGGGAACTCTCGGGGTTTGGTGAGAAGCAAAACTTTCTGTAACATCGACTCTGAGGAGCACCACCGTCTCAGTGATAATAAATCGCCGTTGTTGCAAACCTTTCATCACTTCCGTTTTTTTTTCTTACTTTCTTGTCTTGTCTGAAATACCTAAACAGATGGTATATTGTGCCCACCTTCTCGTACCCTTTGGTTGCTAAGGTGAGCCTCCCACTGGAATAACTCAACAGGAAGGTATGTATTATTTGTAAGAAGTCAGAAGCCACTTAAATTGAAACCACATGGGGAAGACTTTACTTACGGTGGGTTTTGGAGCCAAGACCTCAGACCTCCCAGTACAAGCTCTCGAGAGTCAGAAAAAATAACATTGGATTTGGTAACTTGGAATAGAACAGCCATGGACATCGTACAGGGTTCAAGGTTCAAAACAGCAAGTTAAATTATTTGAACTCTTTCTTTTACGTTATTTTCAGACCAGGCTGACACATAGCCCATGGGTAACTGAACTCAGTTAAACTATTCCAAGTTAACAAAACCTACACTATAATCGTCGTAAACCTGGAGTAAGCGTGAAAAGGGATATTTTTTTGCAAACCACTTATCCAAATAAAAATGACATGGAATGCTAACCTGAACAGAAGAGTCGGGTTCAACAGATGCTACACCGCGCGGGACGATGTGTACTGGAGCCGAGTCTTCTCCAGGAACGTGCCTCCTCTCTAGGAAGGCACTATACACAAACAATGAGGTTACGTTTACTACTCAATCACAGTGGTAACTTTCAATATACACAGTTGTAGATTTTGTCCTGAAGTACACAACTTGGCTAGATGTCGCTAAATCTACTTTTCAGGCCCAAGTGTTCCTTCTGCAGTCTACAACTATCTGAACCCGGTGCTTGTATAAATCCGGACCACCTAAGTACATAGGTACCCACATACCTGCACCCTACAGCCCAGCGCCATATTGAACTAAAGAATGGCAAATGCGCTACTGATTCGAATAATTTTTCAGAACTAAAATAACCTGAAATGTAGTCATTTTGAAAACCTGTTTCTCTACCCTACAGTAATGCAACTCGGCTCTGACTAGACAAGATTCCCGCCTAATAAAAGTAAATTTTCAGTTTGGCAGCGTACCTACCTTGTTAAGCCCGACCTAGCCGCATATATAGAAAATACCGTTAGTAAGCACAATAAAGAACTTTAAGCAATTTTAAATGAAATAATCCACGTCTCACCTAAATTCTCTGCTATAAGCCTCAATTTTGAAACAAAATTAACCAAAAACTTTTAATACCACATAAACATCAACATTGTGTCGCCATTAAGGGCCCTAAAAATAGTTTAGGGCTTACGAAGGGCCCTAAAAAACTTGTCTCATCAACAAGTAAATAACTTTGGTGCTTTGGACCAACTTTCGGTACGTAGCTTTATTTAAAAATTTAAAAATTATTATTTTAACTTAATTTATACTTAAAAGATTAGAATTTTTGTGTGCATTTGTATCGAAATGGTATAAGTTCATTATGGGGACCACGGGGACGAGATATCAAATACTAATTTTTATTTAAAAACTTCAGTTTCCGTCTTCTCACTGTAAATCTAAAAATTGATTTTAAAAAATATATCTTTACTTAAATTTAATACTATTTTGAGCGATGAATTCAAATAAATTGGGAGTAAAGTATTTGGTTCTAGTTTGTTGTCGCCTAATTATCTCTTGGAAGTGTCTTCTGCTGCGTTGTTAGTTTGTTAGGTTATGTAATAAATTTCGGTTAGGTTGTGGCTTAGTTGTGTAGCTAGCGCGAGTCATGAAAGTAAAGTTTGTAGTGCGCTACTTGCCATGATTCCACTCATTTATGGCCTGGCTGTGTTTATAAGTGTGTTTTGGTGCGGGCAATGGATAGTTCACCTTCTGGCCATTTTCCATGCTAAATGGAAGCTACACAGGAAAGTGTCAAAAGTAGTGATTGAAGAAGGTTTACCAGGCGTTACAATTCTAAAACCCCTCTCGGGGGATGACCCGAATCTCTATCAAAATGTGGAAAGTTTTTTCCTACAAAGCTATCCAGTTTTTGAAATTTTGTTCTGTGTGGAGGATAAGGATGATCCCGTGGTTCCTGTGGTACGGGGCCTTATGGAGAAGTACAGTCAAGTTGATGCTGGGCTCTTCATTGGGGGCGAAACCGTTGGTGTCAATCCTAAAATTAACAACATGCACCCAGGTTATAAAGCTGCCAAGTACGGGCTCGTGATGATATCAGACAGTGGGATTCGTGTGCGGGACGACACGTTGTTGGAGATGGTGTCAAGGATGACTGAAAAAACTGCCATCGTCCACCAAATGCCATTCACATGTGATAGAGAGGGCTTCCCTGCTACCCTGGAAAAAATTTACTTTGGTACATTTCAAGCCCGAATATATCTTTCAGCAGACTTGCTTGGTGTCAATTGCCATACGGGAATGTCTACTCTAATAAGAAGGTCAGTCTTAGAGGATGCAGGCGGACTGAAAGCCTTCGGCATGTATATTGCAGAAGACTTTTTCATCGCGCAGGCTATCTGTGATCGAGGCTGGAAAATGACCATTTCTTCACTACCGGCTTTACAGAATTCAGGTATTTGCCGAATAGTATTATTCCAAGAGCGCCTTGCTCGTTGGGCAAAACTGCGCCTTGCGATGGTGCCATTCACGTTTGCCTTGGAGCCCCTATCTGGGAGCATTGTTCTGGGTATTTGCGCGAGCTGGGCAGCGCGGGTGCTCTTTGACTTGGACTCAACAATATTCCTCCTGCTACACATTCTCGCCTGGTTCCTTCTGGATTGGCTCCTGCTCACCATTGTGCAGCACGGATCACTGCCCTTCAGCAAAGTCGAGTTCCTGATCGGGTGGATTCTCAGTGAAGTCACCTGGCCTGCCATGACTGTGCGCAGCTTGTGGGACCCCGCCCTTAGGTGGAGGTCCAGAACCTTCCGTCTCCGATGGGGAGGCACCGCGGAGGAGCTGAAACCCAAAATCAAATTGTAACCCTTTTCCGGTAAGTTTCCCCTTTCGAATCCCGCAAGGGTATATAGGGGATATCTACATAAGTATTCCATTAAGTCATGTCGTGCAAAAAGTTGGAACTCCGGGTCACGCGATGCTTCGTTAATTTCTATCGCAGATTGGTAAACCCACCAAGTTTCTATCCCCTTAGTTTGTAGCTACTTGTTAGGCGATCAATAATGCGGACACTGCCGGCAGCCTTTCCGTTTGGATGAATGGATTGCGATTCGGTAGTTCCCTTGTTCAGGATTAGTTAGCTTCTTTGCCATCTGGTCAACCTGTTGGTTATCCATTTCCTTCGTGCCAAGTGGGTCAAGTGACTCGACTGGAGCGGACCTGTTGATAGTCATTTAGGAGACAGTTAGTTGTGGGAGGCTAGAGTTCTGGCCTTGATGTCTTGACGTAGGTATTCTATTGTCTCCCTCCACACAGTGCTCGTCACTGTCCACCCGTCCCACAGATACAGGTTTTAGTACCTACCTAGTTTGAGACATGATTGAAAACTGTCAGCCACTATGTGAAGGGCCTGCACACACCCTTTAGGTACCTAAGTATGCCGAAATTGATATTAGTGCGTTTGTTCTGTTTTCTGCAAACAACCAGAAATTGAGGTTTTATCCTTAGGAACAAACAGGTGGGGCCAAATAGGTGTTCTTTCAGCTTTGACGTTACAAGGAAATGGGTAGGTTCTATTTGTATTGACTCACTGTCAAGACATTTCAATCAGTTATTACTAAGGCGATAAGAATCACATGGTGTGGCATCACTGGAAGATCGATTGGCTTTAGAAATGATTGAGAGACTGATTCAGGCAGTTTTTAAGCCTGTCCACACAATCCTGTTTTTGACGTTTTTTCTGTCCAGTTCTTGAAGAAACTTTTGGACTTATTAGTAGACTGTTCTCTACGTATTGTAGATTTCAGAATAGGAAAATATCCAACAGCTTCCTAAAAAAATGGACTGAAAAAACGTCAAAAACAGGATTGTGTGAACATTTTCCCTATTGCTAAGTGTGACCAGGGGGACGGGGTTCACCCCCATACCATAACGACGTCATCGCTGTTATTGGAATGATAAACTTAAGCATCCGAACTCGGTACACACACACTACACAGCTGACTTCCACCGCATGTAGTTTCCAGCTTTTACGCCAAGTTTTCCCAGCTGTTCTCTGGCTAACCCTAGCCCAATGAATGTTGGCCCTCTTTGCGGTGGGGATAGTACCTATGCTTCAGTGCCTGCCTTTCATTCCGACTTATATATTATTAAACTGACTTCTTATACAAAACAGATTTATCGAAACGATGTCTGGTGTTTCAGTTGAGTGTTCTAGCAATCTCGGCTAAGTAGGCCATGAATTTGTGACTAATAATGATAACATTCATCTATCCTTCGGCTGTATTATGATGATATCAGTTAGCCAAGCGTGTAATCTCAACTTCTCTGTCGCCATATTTACCTGCGTGCCTTTGGTCGGAATAGGCGCACACTTCTTATTTTTATCGAGCTATGTTACCTGCCGTCGAATTGTCATGCCCACTCTTCATTGTGGAATTTTTCGTGTCTAATCATCTTGGTAGTACTTAATGAGTCATTGTCATTGGGAATAATATCATTAGTAGTTGTTCGGATGCCTGTTCTGTGCTTATCCACTTAAAGCACACGTATGGGTTCTATTCAGGACAGCATAATTTAAAAACCATGCACACGTAACCTATCTTTACCAAAATAAAACCCTAAACATTCAGCTACTGCCAGAAATAGCGAAGAGAGTTCTGACGAGCGGACTCGTGTCCTGAGAGGTCTGGGTTCGAAACCTGGTTTCTCGCTTGTTACATGGCTCTGACCAAACTCACCTCTGCTTAGGCCAAAATACCTCTGCAATGCTCTTGCCATCGAATCGGTAAGCGCAGCCACCACACCACACCTACCATAAGGTTGATCGTGGGAAACCCAAAAACTGAGTATTGATGTTTTCTCGAAATTTTTTGACTCATAAATGGGAAATTAAAAAATCTTGGGTAATGATCCACCTTCGAGGGACCATTTCAATTTGTTCGCTACAAAGTGGGTTTGCTACAGAGAGGTGACATTGTGGAGATAGGGTTTGCCAAGGGAGCGTAGCGTTCGTAGCGTTATAAAGAGTGACCACAGTACCTATAGTTAGTGACTCCTTGCTGTATAGGTCATCAAGTCAGGTGACTAAGTATTCCTACAGTCACTATTCAGTTTTCCTCTGTTTGTGAGTGAATTTGATGATGGCTGTCTTTTCCAAGTTAATAAAGATTAAACTAATGTTGGGTGGTTGTTTCAGGCTTGTGAGGATGAATAGCACGGAGTTGACTTGGAGTGTAAGCGAAATACTCAACACCTCCCCTATTGCCGTGGTCATCCTTAACCAGCCCATCTTCTGCACTGCTAACATGTTACTTCCATTGTGGGAACGAGGTACATCACTATCATCATCAAATTTTTTATATATACGCATGCGCTTTTCTCGAGAATTTAGGTGAAAGTATGTATTTATGATGTATGTATACCTAACGTACGAGTATAATCGCTTTAGGACCATATCTACTGCCTAAAATACAAGCTTTCAGCAAACAACAGGACAGGATTTTATGACTTGGGTCAGTACCAATTTGGAGTAATCATCCCCACAACCTAGCCTATCTTCATGAGCCCGATCTCATTGACATAATTCATAATTTTGGTCCAGGGCTTCTTCATTAAGTTCTTTGATGATGCTTCTTTGAAAGTATTTTTTCCTGATGCCCACCAGTTCCGGACAGTCACAAAGTACATGGTGGGGAGTTTCCTCCAGTGCTCCACATCCCCTGCAGTCAGGTTTGGAGGCTTTTCCAATTAGGTTGAAACGTTTTCTCAGTTTGTAATGGCCAGTTATTGCTTCGGTTAGTGTTTTTACACTTTTACTATTTCGTAGTCAACCCATTATTTGCCTAAGTATATTACCCATAATTTTTTTCTCAGTTCGTTTCCCTGTTCCCTTAATTAGCGTCAATAGTCGTAAATTGGACGCTTTGTTCTGGAAAGATTGGTACTTGACCTCAGGTTCAAGCTGCGTAATTTTTCATAGTCATTTCGAGGCGACCCATGCTGGAGCGTGAGTTTTAGATGATTTCTGGGACTGTATAAGTCTAAAATAATCAAAGCGATAGCCATTAATCGTGACCTGAGTTGTATTATGTTTGTTGGGGGCAAAATAGTATATTAGTGGATAGTTATAACTGGCATGAGAGAAAATATTAGACAAAGGGCAATGAATGAATTTTCTGCTCTGTTGTCTGATAGGTCGTGTCATTGATTTAAATTCTAGTTGTTGTTGTGGGGTGATGGTAGAGGGAGGCTCGACCTTCCTGTTGGCTAAGTTTTTATTTGTTTGTTTCACTCAGGATGTCCTCATTACTACTGCTAGTGGTAATTTTTTAAACGACTTTAGACGAGTTTGTTCTTGTAGCATTAGTACGCGTGACGGTGGACGGGGGCTCAAATCGTTGGAGGACGTTCGAGAAAAGCCTCCCCGCACTCTCGGCGGCTCCTTCACCCCCGCACTACGTCACGGGTGACTTGGACTCCATCAATCCCGATACGGAGGCTTACCTGCGTTCCAAGGACGTCACCTTCATTCCCACCCCCGATCAAGACGAAACTGACTTTACAAAAGCTCTGAGAACTGTCGGAAGCTTACTGCAAGAGAAACAACTTTCGGTAATTATTATAATTTTTATATATCTCTGAATAGGGCTCGTTTCGATGGACGGAAGGGGTTTTTCGTAAAAGTCCCTTTTCGGAGTCTGAAGACGGCCAGGGTTATAAGAACCCCGAAATCGAAATGTCCCACGATGACTTTCTCAGCCTGTTTCTTATACATTTTCGAGAAAGTAAAAAAAAAAACATTGGCTAGAGAAAAAGTAAAAAACCTATTTAAAAAAATGCAGAAGAAAATAGGAGCTAATAAATACAATTGCGCTTGATTACTTCATCTGTATGATGATACTCAAAACGCAGGCCTCTTATTGAATTTCGACTAAGGAAGGAATTGGGTTTTTGTTTTTAGATCGACTACGTGGTGTGCATTTGTGAACACGCTGGCCGACTTGATCAAACCATGGCCAATCTGGAGACCCTCCACCTGGTCCCAAACTGGGGTTCACATTGGCGTCCTGTCATCCTTGCCCAAAACACTTTGACGTGGCTCCTTGCACCTGGTCGCCACTGCATCAAGGTGCCTGACATCTGCGTAGAGGGCACACTACCGTGCGGGCTCATACCCCTTTGCGGTCCCACGACTGTGTCAACGAAAGGACTCAAATGGGATCTTGGTATGTACATCACTTTCCAGATTAATTGCTTCCGATTAGGAAAAAACAGCTTTAGATGGGTGGGAACACCTTTGAATATTTTTGTTGTGTCAGCAGTAAAGTGTCAACATGTCCTACAAACTGTTGTTGGGACTATGTATCTATATAGTACCTATAGTTGGGACATAGGTATAGATTTTTTAAAATCCTTTTGATGAAATTATTCAGGTGGTTAGCATCATGTTACGGCTTCCAAGACATTTCTTCATGGTTCCTCGTCGCCGAAGTTTGACAGTTAATAATTTGAAAAAATAACGAATTGGAGCTTATTACCGCAAAACTTTGGCTGATTTTTTTTTACTACACCTTCGTTATTGTACGGGTGGAACTAACGAAAAAACTCATAACCCTCTTAACAGATACGACATCGAATCCGTTCTTTTTACTCTAAATTTGCCTTAATATTAATTACAACAGTTGAATGGAAATGTTTTCCGTTAAATGCACCATTGGCGCAGAGGGTGGGAGTTAAAGTCTTACTTTCCCTTTCGATTTCTTTCATTTTGCCAGTGCTGCATGGCAAAACTCATATTTTGAAGGGGAAAAGTGGGAAATTTCGAAAACTATTGACAGCCGGCAGAAATTTTCAGGTTGTAACAATAAATGAATGTTAATTTTTGCAAAACCTTCAAAGCTCAGTTTCTCAGTGTCTCAAACATTTTTTTGTGGCCCTCCAGATGAAGGTGTCCTGAGCTTTGGGGCGCTTGTCAGCACTTCCAACTCGTTTGTGCGGACCAACATAGAAGTGGAAACTCAAAGCAACTTAGTGTGGACCATGCAGTTCCTGCAAGACCATTCCTCACCTTAATTTCCTCTACCTATATATCAAAAATACTTCTACGTTTATTTAAATGCATGCTGTCGTGTGCTCTTTTAAGCTTTCATTAAAATTTATTTTTCTCATAATTTGGTCTTGTAACCTCTAAAACTAAAACCTATAAAACTTTCAAGCAAAAAATAGTTCTGCCAGCTATCTCAGATGAGGAACTTAGGTACCTAGTAAGTGAAAAGTTACTTTCCTTGAATTCATCTAAGAAATATCATTGGGGAATGTTATTTTATTATTAATAAGTTAAAAATTATAATATAATTTTAGGCCGACAAATGTTTTTTACGCAGTAGGTATCTTAAAAAATTTCTGTAAAATATCAAAAACCATAAATGAAAAAATGCTAATTTCTATCGTTTTGGGGCAGCCGGGCAGATAATGAGGAAAAGGTATATTTGCCAGATTGGGACTACACTTTACTTGTTACGTATATGGCTACCTCACTTTCTCGAATTTAAAAGTCAGATCCATAATAATCAATATTATTGTTAGAGAGTAAGTAAGTACAGTAGATAACTAATGAATTAGGAAGTGCTGATCCGGTAGTTCATGCGTTGTATCCTTGCGACAAATTTCTTGTTGACTTGGGCGTACTGTTATGGTGAAGATCGTATGTACTTCCTAAGCTCTGTACTTCCTAGGTTTCTAAATTCTAGAGAATGTCTTCGAATTAGTTGAAGGGTCTCTCAATACTATCAAACTGCGCTGACCAGTGATATGCTCTTACGCTTGACCATCTGGCTGTTCAGCACTTCAATATGTCAGAGTAATTTGGCGCCACCGAGAGACCCTCTACAATCTCTACATGGCCATGCCAGGCAACATTTAGTTTTTAATGTCTTTGGTTGTTAGTTTATGGATGGCTGCTTGAGTTGTCAGGTTGGTCAGGCAGAAGCCAGCTTCGCTTAACTTTATTAGTAGTATTGAGTAATGTACAATTTATTTTATTTGGACCAGTTCCAAAGGAGGTAGTACCTACCTAGGTGCATAGTTGGGATCTTCTCGTTACATAGGTATTTTAATCTTATTTCATAAAATTAAGCATTCTGATATTCGAATGTTATAAATAATGTACTACCTATAATCTTATTGTTAACGGAAGTAATTGACTAGACAATTAGTTTCGGGGCAAGAAGACTGATAACGCAATCACATGTTGGACTCAGTGGCATGGAAGACGCAGCTGCGCGGTAGGAGTCTCCTCAGTTCTCTCTCGGTGCATTACAGTGTATGAGACCCCACAGTTGTCGACTCACCCACTCAGTATACGCTCTGTACTGCGACAGTTTTGGCTTCGTATTGCTGAGTACCTACCTAAGTATATTAGTTTGTGAAAGTGAACACAACCGAGTTGTGACCCTGGAAAGCTGAAATGTAAGTTCTTCTCTGAATACCTATGTTTTCCGTGTGATGAGAGTGGTTATTACTTGTGCCGTGTATTATTTCACGTCATCTACGACTACTGCTGTGAACGTCTTGAGTAGCTAGCTAGACTTGTAATGTACATTGTACGGCATTTCATTGTGATACTCATTGCTGACCCTTATGCAGCCACCTCGCTACCTGCCTGATAAATCACGAGGTGTGTAGCGATAACCACAGTAACCACACCATGATAACGACCAGTCTTGTGATTCCTATTTCCATTCTTAGATTCCACTTCTGATTGTGGTGAGCGTTTTTTCCTTCTTCTGTGCATGTGCTTTGATTTTTGGGTGAAGCTGTTTTTGTTAGCAGGTAGGACTTATATTTTTTCCTATACCCAGTTAGATATGGCTCCTACCGCCCCCAAGTGTACCGCTCGACTTGCCTCCTACTGCAACTTCCTTGTTAAGAAGTGGATGACTGATCCGAGTCACCTGTATAAGATATGTAGGTACTCGTCAACCTTGGTAAACCTTAATAGGTTTACCTACTTGTTCGTGTGTTTTAGCTCCAGACGGTTTATCAAAACACAAGTTACAAACCTACCCATTATAGGTATGCTCATGAATGTGCTATATTGGTATGATATTATGTTCTTTGTGTATTTTAATGGAAGTGCAATGGAAGTCGGTCGATTCTCAGAAACTTGAATGGTTTTTAAGCACCCTGCACCAGTTTTCTAATACCTTTTGTGGTTTGGTACTTAGTGCAACATCGGATTAATTATTCCGTCAACTACAACTCCTATAAAAGGGTCTTGTCCAGAAGGCGAATCACGTTCTTATCTATTTTTTGTTTACCCATTTACTTTAATCTGTGCCCCCGATTTATTGTGTGTGGAGACGTCTTTTAAGCAGTAAGATTAGAACCGACTGAGTAACGATAAAACTAGAGTACAACACTGGACAAATCCCGTATTACAACGGACAGTGTAATCCTTCATACCTCAACCATAAAGAGACGACTATATAATATAAATTGAAATGTGTTGTTTGGCATATTTACAGACACTGAGTAGAAGTTAAGATGGGGGATATGTTTCGGAGTGAGGAGATGGCCTTGTGCCAGCTCTTCATCCAGCCAGAAGCAGGCTACTCTTCTGTCTCGCTACTGGGAGAGAGGGGCGTTGTCCAATTCAGAGACGTAAGTATATCAAACTAAGGATCGTTCTCATAAATATACATCTTCTATCCGCCCTATCCTGCAGTATGGGGCATGCGATCTGCAATTAAAGTAGGCAAGAGACACAAGGATGAGTGCCATGTAGTGTCATAGAAACTGCTGCTGAGTCTTGGGCTTGTTGTAAATTATTTTTAAACCACAATTTTTATTTTTTGTCACGATAAGCAGGGAAATAGTAACAGGCGATTGTAAAGTCTTATAGCGAGTAGGTAAGATCACATCTTAGGATGCCCAGTTTCAGTCATTGGGACTTATTTGTTCACAGTTAAACCCGGACGTGAATGCATTCCAACGCAAATTTGTTGGAGAAGTTCGCCGCTGTGATGAGATGGAGCGACGGCTGCGGTACATTGAGGCTGAGCTGAACAAAGATGGCGTGAAGACTCCTGAGCTCGCTGAGATGCCCAAGGCTCCCAACCCACGTGAGATTCATGACCTAGAGGTGAGATCGGTGTTTTCGCAGGTTAGGACGGTATACCCTGTAATACCCTGTAATACGCTCGTTCCATTTCAGAGCATGACTTAGTCGTACTCCTTTTTAAAAAATTCACTACCTACATTTTTAAGCATAATTCCCAAGTAGGGTGTGGTAAGTAACAGATGGTGACACTTGCCATACGACCGATGGTCAGGAGATAAACAAATTTCCCTCTCCAGGATTTTATTCCCGAATCTTCCATCCCCTTTTCTAAAGCCCGTGATATAAATGTCTAGTTACCTAGTTACACGTGACTCGACTACAACTACTATTTGGAACGTACTTAAGCTATCTACCCTATTGCCCGTTTCTTAAAATTATTTCATTTGCCACAGGCTCGTCTGGATAAAACCGAGACAGAAATTCTTGAGTTAAGTTCAAACTACGTGAACCTACAAGCCAACTTCTTGGAACTCACTGAAATGAAGCAAGTCTTGGAGAAGACTCAGGCGTTCTTCACTGAGGTATGTGTCCGATGACAGGTGTTTTTTGCACTTTTGTAGTAAGTACCTATCTGTTAAAAAGTAAAAACTGCTGTGGCCTCGGAATATAAATAGACAACACTGAGTTTAAAAGTGCAATTATTGGGGAATTTCTACTACCTAGCTAAAGTTGCTGCTCTCAAAGGGCAGAGTGACCGTTGTACAATTTTGTATCTTTGGAATTACCTACTGTAAAAACATTAAATATGCAAATGAGTTAGCTGGTAAAATGGCGATGACTGAACTAATCAACTACTGTATATTTCCAGCAAAACGAGGACGCCAGGGCGCCTACTGTGGACGAAACTGCAGCTACTCGCGCTCGTTTAGGGTAAGTCAGTTCATCGTGATACGATATTTTAGGCAATAAAACGATCACTTTAGGCCAAATCCAAGAAGAGAGAAAATTTAGTAGTTTAGCCATATATCCCTTTTTGAATCATCGCATCATTGTTTTTACCATCTTCAATAATCTATACCAATCCTCCTGTCCTCACCATATGATTGAGTATTTGTGCTGTCACAGATTTGTTGCTGGTGTAGTTCAGCGGGAAAGAGTCCCGGCCTTCGAAAGAATGCTGTGGCGGATTTCCCGTGGAAACGTTTTCTTACGGCAGACGAACATTGACGAACCCTTGCAAGATCCAGCTACAGTGAGTTTCATTTTCGATAACTTAGTGAATCCTGGTATTAATTATGATGAGGGCCTAGAATTTTTTTTATTTATGGTTGTTTTTAAGTTGCAAATCGTGAAAATGCTCTCTCATGTTTCACTTGTCCGTAACCGTTTTTTTATTTAAAAAAATTATTTCAGAGAAATGAAATCTTCAAGACGGTGTTCGTGGCTTTCTATCAAGGAGAGGAGCTCAAGTCGCGTCTGCAGAAAGTTTGTGCTGGATTCCATGCTAACGTGTACCCGTGCCCTGGTGCTGCGGCGGACCGCGATGAGATGCTTAAAGGCATTCGCACCCGTCTTGAAGACCTCAATATGGTATGAGTAACAGCACCAACTCGCTATTATTAAATCATCAGCACACTGTCATATTTTACGGAATGTAGCATAGTGTGGACGGAGGACCGTCCTGCCGCTATTATAGGTACCTAGTGTAAACATAGGTTTAAACTTGCGTCCGAAAGTTGATGATTCGGTACCTGCTAAGAGTGCCGTGGCGCCATAGGTAATCTTATAAATTATGCTTTTGTCCGTTTTTTATTGACCTAAACATTTGTTTTGTTTTTCTCATAATTTGCTTAAGGGTGCGTCCCACCATGGCCAGTTAAAATTAAACTTAACTTAAATTAAATTAAACTTTAACTTAAAAGTTAAATTTAACATGGTAAACATAGGACAAAATCTCCAGTTTAATTTTAACTGGGCATGGTGGGACGCACCCTAAGTGCTATAATTACTTACCTACTTACTCTTAGTAACACGTCAGTTAACGAGATTATATTGGCGTCTACAAGTGAACTTAAACTGAGAATTGAACTTGTCCTAATTTGAGATTGAATTTGTTTTCCTTGAGCGCCCACCCGAAGCTATTTACTGGTTAAGTAGTTGAGACTAACCACAGATTTTTCGGTGAGAAAAGATGTTTTGTAAACTGAACATGTTATTTTACGGAGCCTCATCAACTCATCATCTCACACAGTTCGCGGCTTCAGCCGTGAGTCTGGTGTTATTTTTGGATCGTCAGTGGTGATTGGTGACTAAGCTTACTTCAGCCATTATAGCTTTCTCTTCCATTCTTACTGTAAACAATTAGATTTACCGTCCATTGTTTATTTTTTTGACTCTTATTGCCCCTCATACCGTTAACCTCCTCAAATACTCGTAGGGTGGGACCAAGGTGAGACAGAGGAATTATTATTTTTAGTGAATGCCTAATCTTTATACCCACTGGTAAAGAGAAGATATAAAACGGAAAGCTTTAAGCAAATAATTGTTCCAGGTCATTAACTTATTGGTGTAAACTATCCTCTGATACAATTTTTTCGTTCGTCTTTTTAGGTGCTGAACCAAACGCAAGACCATCGTCACCGCGTTCTGGTAAATGTTTCGAAAGAACTACAGGCATGGCGGGTGATGGTGCGCAAAATGAAGGCCATTTACCACACACTCAACATGTTCAACGTGGACGTCACGAAGAAATGCCTCATCGGCGAGTGTTGGGTCCCCGTGTCCGAGCTCCAAGTCGTCAATGAAGCTCTTATTGAAGGAGGGGTGAGTGGTGCTGACCATTTGGATACAGTAATTGGAATTATCTCTTTTGCACATGCGCTGTTATCATCTTGTAAGGAAGGGAATTAGCAATAATTGTTAACTTCGCTCTCTGAAAATAAATTATATTATATTACTTACCAACTGTTTTACTGTTTTTTATTTCAGAGGACAGGGGGGAGTTCGATAGCGTCATTCTTAAACGTAATTGAGACTCTGGAGGATCCGCCCACTTTTAACCGGACCAACAAGTTCACCAACGCCTTCCAGGTCCTCATAGATGCCTACGGTGTGTCTACCTACCGCGAAGTCAACCCTGGTATGTCCGGCTATTAAGAGCTTGAATTCAATCAAGCTGGGAAATTATTTGTTCTGGAATATATCTTTCTCAGCATCAAAATCAGTTTACTGGTGTGGGCCCCGTTGTGGAGCGCGTGGTCCATAATGACGCCATTTCACTAATATTAGGTACTATCAGCTTAAAAAAACGTGAACATCTTTTGTTTTGTGACATGGCTTGGCTTGCATTAATGAAAAATTTCTCCTATTTACCTAATAACCGAAGTCCATGAAGTCACCTTTGTCCATTTTGTGTCCTATAGCCCAGGGTTTTGTCAAATATTGGATATCTTGTTTTAGCTCTGTACACCATCATCACTTTCCCGTTTCTTTTCGCTGTCATGTTCGGTGATGCTGGACACGGACTCATCCTCACCGTTTTCGCTGCTGTTATGGTATTCAATGAAAAAGCTTGGTCGAAGAAGAAAATCAGTAACGAAGTAAGTGTTCTGTCACTGTTGGAAGAGAGGGTAAAAAGCAGCTTTAGCTGTGAGCTACTTACTTGTTACTAAATCTGTCACTTATTTTAATTTTAATTAATGGATAGCCCATATGCGTTAAAAAGACTGGCATGTAAAAATTGTTGAGCTTATCAAAACAGAATGAGCTTGAGTAAAAATTGAATAGGGATTTTGAATTATAGAGCTACGAGGTAAAAGGGCTTTTCAGAAAATGTCTTCCCCGTCATTTCAGTCAATTTCATTTCCATTTCCATGCATCCATTAGATATGACAATTTTTAATCATTTTTTTTTTCATTTGAATGTTTCAGCTATTTATTGATACCGTTTTTAAAACGAAAAGATTATTAAGGGTGCGTCCCACCATGCCCAGTTAAAATTAAACTGGAGATTTACCATGTTAAATTTAACATAAAATTTAAATTTAACATGGTAAACATAGGACAAAATCTCCAGTTTAATTTTAACTGGGCATGGTAGGACGCACCCTAAGTCATTTATTTTTAACGTACTCTTACTTTAACTCTTCGTAAATTTAATAGTACTAGGTACCTCTGCTGAGCACAAACAATTTATATTTGTGACAATGCTGTAGATTGGAGCCATCTTTTTTGGGGGAAGATACATCATCCTGCTGATGGGGCTGTTTTCCATATACACGGGAGCAATCTACAACGATGTGTTTTCGAAATCCTTCCATGTATTCTCGTCAGCGTGGACGGCTAACTACAATGAGTCCACCGTTATGACCAACAAGGACTTGACTCTCGACCCTCGCACTATCGACTACTCTGGGGATCCCTATCCATTCGGCCTGGATCCAGTCTGGCAAGTAAGTTCCAGTTTTGATGAGAAATTTGATTTTTCTTCGCCTCCACTTGGAAAATTTTTGTTTCTGCCTTGAGCGCCCTCTTAAAAAAACTATTTTTACATTGATTTATCCCATAAGAAAATACATTAAAATTTTTTTAAAATGAGAAATACACCTTTCTGCTTCTATTTATTCCATTTATTGGTTTCTTGAAAGCCGACAGATTTATTGCAGTTCTGTAGGATTGAACCCATATCTTGGAAAGACAGAAAACTCCAGTACCTTCTGTTCAAGTCTGCTAGAATATTTCTTAACTGACGGTTTTGTTGCGCAGGTTGCAAAAGCCAACAAAATTATTCTTCTGAATTCCTTCAAGATGAAACTTTCCATTATCTTTGGCGTTGTTCATATGATCTTCGGAATTAGCCTTGGTGTGTTCAACCACAGGTACGTATCCATCCTACCTACAGAGCCTTACTATTAATTCCTGAAAACATATTGTGCTATAAGGATAAACTCTTTGACTATTTACGGTGCATCCCACCATGCCCAGTTAAGAGAAAACTGGAGATATTCTCGGAAATTTAACATGATAAACATGAGAGAAAATCTCCAGTTTTCTCTTAACTCGGCATGGTGGGACGCACCCACACAGTCAAAATTAAACTGGAGATTTTGTCCTATGTTTACCATGTTAAATTTAATTTTTAAGTTAAATTTAACATGGTAAATCTCCATTTTAATTTTGACTGGGCATGGTGGGACGCACCCTTAGGGTAGGGTTAACGTTAAACTCCAGTTAAATCCAATTATTGCATGGTAAAAACTGGCTTTAACTGGAGTTTAACCGTTAACCGAGTTAAAATTAAACTGGAGATTTTGTCCTATGTTTACCATGTTAAATTTAACTTTTAAGTTAAATTTAACATGGTAAATCTCCAGTTTAATTTTAACTGGGCATGGTGGGACGCACCCTAAGAGGATCAGTGAGGTAAGCTGGTAGGTAAGCTAGATTAAATTGTAAGTAGGCTGTCACTAATTCCTGAACTTTTAATATTGATGACAGATATTTCAAGAACTACGCTAACATCTTCCTTGAATTCATTCCACAACTTCTGTTCCTTATGCTGCTGTTCCTGTATCTCGTTGTGATGATCATAATGAAGTGGGTTCTCTTCGACCCCAAGTCAGGTGAGTAACATTCATATCGGAGTAAAATTGTTCCATCGTGGAAACTGATTTCTGGCTAAGTTGCAGGATTGTTAAATTTCTTTTTATTCAGCTAGTCTCTGGTGAAAAAAAGAAGATATAAAGAAGAATATACAATATCAGCTACAACAAAATGCCTTGGAAATGTGTCTGTTTGATGTTAAAGCCGATCCGACACCTCTTTCTCTTATTATCTTTATCGGGCTCTATTTATCTTTCATATTTAAGGGAAGTACCTACTCAGAAGTGGCACCAGAATGGTTATTAATACCCTTTTTCTGAGGAAACTTATATTTACCTGTTCTCAAATATTATATAGGTAGGTATTATGTCTTTTTAACGTTAGAGAGTAAGTGTTGTGATTTAAAAAAAAAAAAAACTTACATTCATAACTCAGTGGATTTGATTGGGTTTCAGACGACATAAAGTTCGGAACAAGCTGCGCTCCTTCCGTTCTGATTTACTTCATCGACATGATGTTGTACAGTGACCCAGAGGAAGTCGTCAACTGTGAGCAGTACATGTACGATGGCCAAAAGACCGTTCAGACTATTTTCATTCTTGTGGCGCTGCTTATGATTCCCATCATGCTCTTCGGGAAACCTGTGTATCATGTCATGACACGCAAGAAGAATCAAGCGCATCCACCCGTAAGTGTCTACTTATTTAGAGTTTTGAATTGTTTTAATGCGAAAAAAATGAGCCAGCAGTTCCCTAGTTTTTATGTTTACCTCCTTACTGAGGGCTGCTACTTCCCCCCAACACGTCAGTGATTTGGTAGCGTGCATCATATTTGGATAAAACGAATTTAATTCACAGGCTCTGAAAAACAATGGAGATTTAAATGCAGGCTTCGAAATGCAAGGGTCAGACCCAGAAGTGGCTCAGGTTCTTCCTGCAGAGAGGAAAGAAAATGACGGGGAGGAGCATGAGGATGAGGCATTTGGGGAAATAATGATCCACCAAGCCATCCATACCATTGAGTACGTGTTGAGTACTGTGTCCCACACTGCATCCTACCTAAGGCTGTGGGCCTTGTCTCTCGCCCATGCACGTAAGTACCTGTCACTTTTTTCGCCGACGTACTTACATCTGTCGGCTTCCCTTCACTGTAGTAAGTTTTGTAAATACCAGAAAAAGTGGGTCGCTGCATTATTCATAGTTCCGTGCTTTATTTTACCATGAAGCCTGGGGTAAACGGTCTTCAGATATGATTTGAATTGGGAGAGCATTACACAGGCAGACAAGTAAAACTGAAGAACTGCGTGAACGAAGAGAGGTAGGTAGCACATTTCCCGACAGGCATATTCGAACACGACCCAGTGCATACTTACTGCGCGAACAATCATGCTCGGGCTCGTTCCCGTCTAGTGTCGACGGTAATAATAATGTTTGCAAGACGAAAAACGGAAAATTGCTTACCGTCGGTTCCCATATTATTAATATCCATTTTTCTGTACACACTGGACACGTTAAGCTGTGCAAGTGGTATATGGATACTTTAATTTTGTTTCTTTGACATATGTCTTCCTGCCTACCTTGGTTCTTATCAGTGGAACATTTTCAGAACTCTCTGACGTGTTATGGGGTATGTTGCTGAATATCGGGCTGACGTTTGAAGGCTACACTGGCGCACCTGTTCTCTTCGTTATTTTCGCAGCTTGGGCATCGCTAACAGTTGCCATTCTGGTCATGATGGAAGGGCTATCAGCTTTTCTACACACCCTTCGCCTTCACTGGTAAGTACCTAACTACGACATTTATTACACCTTCTTCACCTCTTTTTCCACCACTTGTAGTGTCTTGGAAATCATACTCACCATCAAAGTTTTTCTGATTAACGGTGTTGTTAACATCGAGAGGGTCACTGACAGGAACTATCGTACACCCGACGGACGTGCGTTTCATGCACCTATTTCTTCTGACTACCTAATATTACTTAGGTACCTTCTCATATGTGGAAATTGTTAAGTTCATAGGTAAAAGCATAATTTACATTCTTTGTTTGTTTCAGGGTGGAGTTTATGAGCAAGTTCTTTGCAGGGACAGGTTACCTGTTTGCGCCTTTCTCGTTTAAGACAATCCTCGAGAGTGAAGAGGGAGAAGACGAATGAGATTTTTTAATATATCTAGTTGGTGCATAGATTACCCACCTATCACTCAAAATTACATCCCATTAAAGGAAATTATTATTGGTGTTTAGTAGATTTGCTTATTTCTTGATACCTATTTACTTTGACCATTCCAGCCCGACGTAGGTAGGAACCTACCTTGACATCTTGACTTTCTAATAAATGAGGCACTGCCATGCAAAGGGACTGACTGAATATTCTTGTCCCTGCAACCACCTACCTACTCACACTTTTATTTTCTTACCTATCTTTTTAAGAGTGAGAAAGGCACTAAACACTAAACTAAGCTTGAGAAGGAAAAAAGACGAAGAAACAAATTTGACTTTCGCGGGTTTTTTTATTAGAAATATGTGACGTCACACAAGTGAAGTGGAAGAATCAAATCGAGAGCTCGATCGATTTAAAACGTCAAGCGGGGGTTTGGAGAAATGAAAAACAAATTAATTTCACTATTTTTTTTTTCTGTGCAGCTTCCGTGTATGGATTTTTGTGTTACTTGTGAGTCGTGTCTGTTCTTTTATCCTTCTTTCTGCGAAATAAGCCAATATTCCACAAAGAAGTAGAATGAAATCTCCGTTTTCAGCCATGTTGTGTATGGGCCTTTTCATCATTTTCATACATAAACAAACAATGGGGACGGTAAGAAATAATGAAAAATTGGCAGAAGTGACGGCCAGATGTGTATTTGCTGCTACGCCAGAGAAATAACGAAGCAAGACACTTAGAAATGAGCGGTCGACAATATCAACCTTTTATCAACAATTCCCTAGCCATTCGACAGGAGATCCAACGATTCGAAAGTGTCCATCCCAGCATCTACGCTATTTACGATCTCATTGAACTTATTCCCGATGCAATTGTATCTCAGCAAATTCGTGAACATGTGGTTTGCATTGAAGGTAAGCTTTTGAAGTTGGCAGTTGGGTGTAGCAAGTATGACGTGGATTGACGACACATTTGGCTATTTTTAGCCGTGCGTAGGTACCTGTAGGTCCTATGTCTACCATGCATAAAAAGTACCTGTTGGTACCGGAAACTTAGGCTTTCGTTACAATGGTTTGTTGCATGGGACTTGGCTACTAGCCAGTGGGTAGGTAGGTGTAGTGGCAGAGTATGTAAGTAGGTACCTATCTGCGTTCTTAATGGTGTCCAGGTTGATGTACGATAAGTCGTTCGGCTTCTTCTAAGCCATAGAAGCCAGATTCGAATCTCTTCTGGTGAAAAATATCCCCCCCCCCCCCCCCCCCATTTATTACTGTTTTTAATACTGCAACATGGTTTTGCAGATTCGTTTGTCAACAGTCAAGAATGGACTCTGTCACGGTCGGTACCTGATCTTCGATTGGGAATTGTTGGTTCCTTGGCTTCAGGAAAGTCCGCCCTAGTCCATAGGTATCTCACAGGGTCATATATGCAAGAAGAAAGCCCTGAAGGCGGCAGATTTAAAAAAGAGGTTCAACTTGATGGCCAAAGTTATCTTCTTCTTATCAGAGATGAAGGTGGTCCCCCGGAGTTACAGGTAACTTCTGCCTTATCAGATCATGAGTTCTTTTAAACCCATTTTGCTTTCAATCTAGAATTTAAATGAAAATAATGCCAAATACGTTGGAGTGAGAAAAATGGAAGACTTTGCAGTAGTGATTTTAGTACTGAACTTAAGTCATTTCCTTGATACAAAATTTTAGTTTCCCCAAAATAAGATGTTTGTGTAACTTTATGACTTACTGGCACTATGTGCAGTGAAGCATTTCTTTGCAGAAGATCATATGCAATCAGGCTGATCATACTGTGTTTGGATGCCAGGAAGGATGTTATTTTAAGTGAAAACAGAGCGCTTTTAGTCACTCTTAACTCACTTACTTAATATTTACTGGATGAAAGACAAAGGTGTAAAAAGAAAGTTCAGTTGGAATCATATTAGAGGCTACAGGACGTTCCGTGATGCACGGCTTCGGCCAGATTGAAATGCTCTAAATTATTTTCTAAATTATTCTGAAGAATAAGGACTGGCCTGCTTATAAGTATTGTGTGTTGTCCTTGCTGATTCGTTAAAATGTGTGTTTCAGTTTACCGCATGGGTGGATGCAGTAATTTTTGTGTTCAGTCTGGAAAGTGAGGCAAGTTTCAATGCCATTTATTCGTATTATACCAAAATGGCCCAAAACAGGAACGTAGCAGAAGTTCCACTTCTGCTGGTTGGGACGCAGGATGCAATCAGTGAGACAAGTCCACGTGTGATAGACGATGCGAGAGCGCGGAAACTTGCCGCAGACCTCAAATGCTGTGGTTATTACGAAACTTGTGCCACCTACGGGCTAGCAGTCCAGCAGGTGTTCTTAGATGGTACGTCTCTTGTTTGATTGCGCTGTAGTTTCTTTTAGCGCTAGAGGATATTTAAAATAGGAGTACAGCGTGGTCAAACCTATAAGTGTGCATAACAAAACAATTAAACCTACGAAGTGCCAAGCCACTTTTTTTAAACTCATCATACCTCATGCCGTTATCTACTTTCTGACGTTTGAAAAAAAAAAAAAAAAAAAAAAAATCAGAACAAATATTTGTCGAAGTTTTTTGATCAGCATGTCGTAACAAAAAGCATTGAAATTATTTATGTTATTCCAGAATTTCCTTCTCCGACTGTTGACAACAGTTGTTCCCTGTCCCTAAACTCTGGATAGAATTAATATGACTATTTGTTCCCTTCTTATAGCTTGCCTGAGGATAGTGCAGAGTCGCGTTTCTGCAGGACCAGTGGGCACGCCCACAACCTCCCGCCCGACTACGCCGATCCACGGCGCTGTGGGCGGAGTGGGCCGCTACCACGCGGCCGGCCATACCTTGGGTCCCAGCTGCGTCGCTCCTAGCCACGCCCAGTGCTCTCCATCTCCCGGTCATAAAGTGAGAGACTTGATATAGTATCGCCACCCTGACCTGCCTGGCCCGAGGGCATTCTGTGAACAGTGCAGAATGCCCTCGGGCCAGGCAGGTCAGGATGGCGATACTATAACAAGGGTGTCTACCATGAGGTGCGAAATCTTAAGCATGTCCACCCAATGCCGTTTACTTTTTACTGACATAGGTTACTCGTAAAGGCATCAATTAGTTAACTAGATTCTGACCTTAAAAAGACACCATATTTCAGAACAATTAAATATCCAACAGTTTCTTCAGAAAATTGGCTTTTAATAATTATTAAAAACGTTTTTACTGGTCATTTTTGGAGGACATTGTTGGCTTGTTGGACATTTAAGTTTTTTACTGTCATCGTGTAATTTTGGGCAAGTTCTGTACTGAACAAAATTACTCCATCGTAAATAATATCACAACATAGCCAGTTAATTACTGACGTTAACTGGACATAATTCCCATGTAACAAATAGCAAATGTATATTCCATCTTAAAAAACTCACTGTTGTAGAATCTGCTTGCAAGTCTCGCTTTTATTTCCAGTTATTTCGTCAGGATTTAGGGATTTAAAATTATTATCAGCTAGATTTCGAAGAAATACTGTCTTTTTTCAGGATAACCTTAGCAGACAAGTGCATACTCTCTCAGCTTCCAGCCATCAGCTGTACAGGCATCCCGAGTTGAGTAAGGGAGTGGAACCTTTAGCCATAGCTGGGATAGCTGGAAGTTACTCCACCCTCGGCCCTGGATTGCCCGTCACCCCTGTGGAGATGAGGGATACTGACAGACTGTGCAACTCTGAGGGGATGACGCCGCCTCCCCGCGATAAGGATTTGCCTACGCCTACTTCTACCCCTACCACATCAAGGTATCTGCTGTGATTGTGTTTTTGGAAAGGTTTATAATACTGTCAATAGTGTCAATAGTGAAAAGATGTTGAGAATTAAGTACTGTTATTTAGTCGTAACTTAGATTTTTAGCATTTGTAGAAATTTCTTGCTGTCATATTTCATAATATCATTGTATATTGTAGGAAAAGTAGGCGGAGATCAAATTTATTCACTTCTTCCAAGAAGTCCGATGAAAAGTCAAAAAACGGCGAGCTAGGAAGTGGACGAGCAATACCTCTGAAGCAGGGATTTCTCCACAAGAGAAGTAGTAAAAGCCTTAAAGAGTGGAAGAAGAAATATGTTACTCTGTGCGACGACGGCATTTTCACCTACTACCCAAATCTTCAGGTCGGTAGCCATTCATCCTCATATAGGTAGATAAGGTATATATCTACCTATCTTTTTAACATCCGAAACTAGAGATTTTTCGAAATTTAGCAACTGAAAGTCACTTAACTTCCCACGTATTAAACTGTTGTTTGTTGTTAAAAAGATAAGTATTTTTACCTATTCTATTTCATTACAAAACTCCAACTGGAAAGATGCCGGCAAAAGTGTAAGTGAAGTATTCAGAAGAGTACTAAAAAAATCAATAATAAGGTATTTACCTTATTACTATCCGCAGGACTACATGGATGACGTGCATGGGAAACAAATCCCATTGCAATACGTGACGGTGAAGGTACCGGGGCAGAAGCCTCGGGGCTCGCGAGCCACTTTGCCTCCCAGCAATGGGCTCAGTGAAGGTCTGTCCAGTTTGTCCATCTCCAGCTACCTAGGAAAAGACCGCCGGCTGCACGAAGGCAGTAAAGAGCCAGGTGAGTTGAAGCATCACTTGTAATCGTTGGCTGTTTATCATAAACAGCCAACGCTTTTTTTTTGGATTGATGCATTACGCAAGTCAGTGTTGAGTGTTTTTGCTATGTTATGCACGATTTCCACGGCACTGTGTACAATGAGTCTTGGGAATAAAAAGTTATCGAGGACTAGGATGGCTCCTCGTAACTTATTGTATCGAGCGGAATCAATTTTTGACAATGGTCCAAAGTAACGAGCTGAACTTCTGTTTGGGTGCTGTATTTTCAGAGCATAAGAGTTTTCTACAGATTTCTATCCAACTAAACAGTTGTGTTATTAAAATACCTTGAATTGACTTGAAAGGGGTAAATAAAAGTCGCCTGCCTCTTTATTGCTCAGATATCGAACGGGAATGCATCCAATTAGTTGATTTTATACACACTCTTATTACTGGACTTACGAAGAAAAGGTTTGAAGAATATGGACCCAATCAAGTCATTTACCAGTTATTACGTATTTTATGTTTCAGTAGGTGAAGATGGGTATTTGTGCTTTACTAACGGTTCCCATCTCCGGCCAGATGCTAATAATGTCAAGAAAAGACATCGCCGGATTAAGAGCAGCGGCTTAAAAACAGGAGATGCGGAAGGTAATCCATTCGTTAGTTTCTATGAAATTCCCATTTTTGTTTCCATTTGCAATGGCCTGTATATACATTGTGATTGTTGTAGAATCGGACGGGTACGAGTTTCTGATCGTTTCGCTGGACAGCAAGTTCTGGCATTTCGATGCTGGGAGTTTAGACGACCGGGATGACTGGGTGGCGGCCATCGAGCAGCAGATCCTGCTAAGCCTGCAGGGAAGTGGGGTCCATGTGGACGCTGTTGGTGTCCAGGCCGTGCGGCATGTCGAAGGCAACTCTTACTGCGCCGACTGCAACGCGCCAAGTCAGTATCACATTTTTCTTGCAGTCAGTTTTTCAATGGCATTTCAAACTTGGGTTCGCTGATTTCGCTGTCTGTTTTCGTTTATTTTCAGAGCCTAAATGATTCTCCAGTAGTCTTCAGATGTTTCTGGATTAAAGGGTATTTTGTTGTTTTTGCGGTACATATTCATTGTAACATTCTTTTCTAGATCCTGATTGGGCGAGTCTTAATCTTGGAATTCTGGTGTGTATCGAGTGTTCAGGCATCCACAGAAATCTGGGGTCACATATCACCAAAATCAGATCTCTTCATCTGGATGATTGGCCGTAAGTATCTATTTATCACAAGTGTTCTATTTTTAATTATTGACATCCGAAACTGTTCAGTCTATGATTTTGTCCGAAAATGAGCAGAACGGTTTATGTTTCTTCAGACCGGGTCATCTAAGCGTAATGCTTAGTCTGGGGAATAGCTTGGCTAATAGTGTGTGGGAGCATGGAGCGCGGGGGCCTCGGCCGGGCCCCACGAGCAGTCGGGAGGAGAAGGAGCGGTGGATACGACGCAAGTACGAGGCCAAAGAGTTCCTGGCGCCAGCCCCCCAACCTCCATTGGGTCCCGAATTAGTCGAGGCGGTTTGCCGGTAAGTCTGTTCACTTGAACTCGCTCTTTGCAGTTTATTTTCGTGACCAGAAGTTTTGATCCTCGACGGTCCTTTAAATCAGTTCAATAAACCTTGCGTCTGCAAGTCATTAGTAATTCAAGCAGTTCAAAAGTCGAGAATCAGCCTAGATCTCTGACATAATATGTAATAAGAATTATTTTTACAGTTCTGACCTTCAAAGCATATACCTGATCCTAGCTCACGCGACAGCTGAAGATGTGAACTGCACCGTGAGCCCAAGAGACACGAGAACGCCTCTCCACCTGGCCTGCACCCTTGGAAGCCTCCCTATTGCCCAACTTCTGATTTGGGTGGGTTCTCTAGATTCTAGAATAACGGTGGTGAAGAAAGAGCTTGCAATCATGTCCATCATTATAGACTCTATTGAGTTGTTTCATTAAGGAGTCCAGCGTGGGTGTATGAAATCTCTTCGGGTTTAGCAGCAGTTAATTTTTGTGAGAGAATGTACATTTATACAAAACTGCCATGGAAAATTTCTACAAAAGAGTTCCTCTGTACGACAAAGCCATGGAGACTATTTATTTACCCGATGTACTATTCCATACGTAACGTAACCCTAGATTGATGAATCATTAAAAATTTACAGTTTACAGTAGAGGCCATTCACATACCCGATATCCAATTCCATACGTAACCCGAAACTGGATGGATAAAAATAAAATAATAAAAAAAAAAAAACAGTTTATAATTATTACAAATTGACCAAAAAATTAGTTTAGTAGAAATCTGTTTTCTATCATATTACTTCTTGTGGGAATTTTGGAAAGTCGATTTCAAAAAGGTAATTTTTTTGTATTTTCAAATCATATTCATAATTCGTCTACCTACTCATTCATTAAATGATTGTGTCCGCAGTACGGAGCAAATGTGCAGAGTTTGGACCAGGACGGGCGGAGCTGTTTGGTGTACGCGCGGGCCGCCGCGGGAGCCGAGTCTAGCAGCCTGGTCGATCTCCTCGTGGCCGCCGGCTGTCCTGATGCCGGATCCCTCAAAATTCCCCACACCGTTATTTAACCGGCTATAGCGTACGCACTGTTCTCCGTTAATTTAATCATCTTCCCATTACCCGTTCATCTTGAGTGTCCCCATCAGATTAGAAACCAAATGAGAATGGGGTGGTAACACTTGAATTTTCAGAGTTCCATTTTTTGTGGAAACGAGCCGAACGGATATTGCTGAAACCCATCCCAATCACTCACTTTCTTTTGTAATTATTATCCCTCCCCAAAATATTCCAGTGGTTGTTTTGTACTCTGCATTCTTGGGTTTATTCCACTAAATGCACTTGCTTGTTAAAAATAGTTCTCTGGGTGGAGAAAAATTCATTGACCTAGTTAAACTTATTCAATTATCTCACTCTTTTGGATCCTGTTTTTTTATATTTTATATTTTTTATTGACTGACTTCTGTTAATCCTTTGAATTGCTCTTGTGAAATGTTGTGACTCCGCCCTAATTAGACAATCTGCACTCAGTTGGTGTTGCCTTGTCACGTGTTTTAACTCATTCTGCTGTTATATTCATTCATGTACAATAGATATTATGAATGCACTGAAGGGGGGAAAGTGGGTCTTGCTTTTGCTTCAGTAGTGTTTTGCATTGAAATCAAAATGACTGTTGTTGCGAACTCACAAGCCATAGTGCCACAATTAAAAAAACTAAAAAGGCTTAAATTAGATTAAGATTGTAAATCTTAGTCTGGTTGATTGATGGAAGTGTGTACGTATATACAAACATTCTGCCTGTTAATTACTAGTGTACTTAAAGTGATGTTTTGTCCAAGGCTATGAGTTTTATAATACAACAGATTTACAGGCTTTTCACTGAAGAAAACGCCAAGTTGTGATGTAATATTGTCATACATCCGTTGCTCGTTCGCTAATAGGTGCGGGAAGGTATCGTACCTAGACAGTGTTTTATGTGAGGAGTTCTTGCCTATTACGTATTAACTGTATGCGTAGCGAACGTGTTAATTATTATTACTACACATACTTAAGTACTTGTAATAATTATTACAAAATTTGCAATACTTAAGTAGTGATATCGACTGTCTACGTAGCTGAAAAGTATTGTATCGTTTTGACTAGACCTTAAATTTAGGAATGGAATTTATGTCAATTTGAAAACATCCCTTTTGACGCCATCTACTCGTATGTTACAAAATAGCAAAATAGTGGGTTTTTGTGGCATAAGTATCCTCAAAGGAAATTGGCCTGCTGGGGTATTCCCGTTTTCTTGACACCAAAAAGCACCGTGAATTACCAACTTCCAGTGTTATTTTCCGCACCGCTTGGTGTTACCGTTGGTGTTCCACTGGTGCTTCAAGAACGGGAATAGCCACCCTAGTAGTGATTCGAGCGGGAACGAGTCCGTTCGGTTAGTAGGTATACAAATGCTGCGGCTTGTATTTCTTGTAAGAAAAAAATCCCACTTCCGATTTATTTGTACTTGCACGTCTATACGCTCTCCCGCCCTCCTATATAACTCGATATGTCACGCTTTGTTATTATCTGATCTGGCCTTCAGTCACACTGACTTTCACCTAGCAGCTGTTCTTCACCTCTTAAGTCACTCCACTTAGGTTATTGATTATTCTTTCTGTGTTTGTCTTTGTATGATTGTATTTCATTGTTACCAGCAGTTCGTTATTACGTTACTGATTGAAAATTTTAATTTCCCTAGGAATATCACGACCCATAAAAATTTTAATATTTTTGAGCCCCACACTACACATCACATTCTGTGGTCAGATGGCAGATTTTATTTTTAGAACTGGAGGTGATCGGTCGATATATTTTAGAGTTGACTCAGAGCTTGGCCCAGTAAGAGAGGTGGTAATATTATGTACCCGTGTAGTGTGGGTTTTGGAGCAGACTAAAATAATTGGCACTGCGTTGCAATAAAAATTCAGTTTTTAATAACTTGCCTATTTTTCTAGTTGCACACTCGTAACTACTCTTAATTACCTAGAATTGCCATGTCATGCCTTATCTATACCTACAGAAGTCATTTGGTGCGAAAGATAAGTAAAATGAAGAGCCGCCGTCGACTTGTCGCCGTCACTTGTGACTTGCTTTTACTAATCTGCCGATAAAATTACTTATTTTATAAATACCACGCAAATAATTACCTACCTGCAGCCTGTGGGGTACCGCACAAATCTCCAACAGACTTGCTTTGAATGTCAGATAAATTTTCAAGCCTTCCCGGGTAGAGAAGAGCTCAGGCAGAGAAGTTCCTTTTCTGTTAAGCTGCCCCTAGGCAAATGGCGTAGCATCGATGCGTCCAAGGATCTCAACAGCCGTAGTTTCTCTTCATTCACGACGCGCTCACGTTCTGCTCTAACTGTTTCCTCGGCCAGGGCTAACGCTTTTTCTGCCTTGAGATCTGCGGCCTTCCGCTGTCGTCTCAGGTGAATAAGTTTCAAGTTATCTTCACGCACAGAATTTCGCTGAAGTCGTCGTTCTTCTTCCGTCCGTCTCTCTTCTTCTGCTGCCATCTCTAGATTTTGCCGAACGCTTTCAGCGTATATTATATCATCTTCTTTTGTGCGCTTTATGTTAAAAAACTTTTCCTTTGTGATTTCCTCGTATACTTGCTTAGAGGCTTCCTTGCGCAGTCTCAGTAACTTCTCCTCCTCTTCAACCCTCGTTCTTTCTAGTTCCTCCCTTTCAATACAACGCAATTTGTGCCTTATTTCTTCTTTCTCGTGTTGAAGTCGCTGTGTGACATAGTAAAAACTCATTATTGGCAAAAAGGATTGAAATAATACCATCAGAATGGAAAAAAAAATATCAAAAGATGTTACCGCTAGTTCGGACAGTTGGTCGGCCATGCGACTCTGGACAGCTTCAAATGCTTTTATACGCTTTTGACGTTCTTCAACTATGGCTGCATCGCTACTTGCTAGGCAAGTAGCTTCATTTTGGAAGCACTTTTCTTCCAGTGCTGCTATTCTCTGATCCTCTTCCTTTATTTTCAGTTGCAATTTTTGAAACTCCATCTGCTCCATATAAAGTTGCTCTTTCTCAATTTTCTTTTTTTCTGCTGCCCTTAAAAGTGAAAGCATCTGTTACTTGGGCAGCTAAAAAAAAGTTTTACTTGGATGACAGGGAGCGCACCCTGGTTTACCATGTAATTTCGTACTTATGTAAAGTTCAGATTGACAGGGATGGTGATGGATAGGTCCCGTCATCAAGCAAAGACTGCTAATAGCTTAATAGGTAAGGAGGTTGTAATGAAGCTAGCTTAGCTAAGATTATAGATAATTACCCACCTCTTTTCATCAAGCTTCTCCTGCTCAAGTTCTTTTTGTAAAAGAGATCGTTCTAAGAACAATCGTTCCATTTCATCACGCTCACTTTTACGTTTCTCGTACATTTGAGCTTGCAACATGTCGGCAACACGCTTTTCCTCAGTACGCTTTTTTTCCGCTTCAGATTTTAAACGTTGTTCTTCAAGTTTCGTTTGGCGCATTTCGATTTTAGCCAACTCTTTCTCCACCACCTGGAAGCGTTTTTTTCTTCTAGAACTTACTTTTTAAAGTATAATTTTTTAGTACAATTTTAAAGCAGGGAAACCTAAGTACCTACTTACCTACCCTACCACCGATCTCTTTGTACTTGGATAGGTAAGTAGGTAGGTACTTAGGTACCTAGCTATTAAAAAACCATTTGTACATTTTTATCAAGTAGGTAGGTAAGTATAGGTACCTATAGTACTTCTCAACAATGTGGGGACTTCAAGAACCTACTTACCTAGGTACCTACGTAAGTACCTACTTATACCTCCTATACCTAGGTAGGTACCTACGGAGTTGAATACCCTATAAGTAACCTACTTACCTTTTCTTTCATCAGTTCAGAATGCTCAAATGCAATTTTTGCTTCCAGCACATGGCGATTGTAAGCAGTTTGTAAAGCTCTCTCAAAATCTCTCAATTCAGGGCTATTTTCACAAATGTACTGCTTATATTTACTTTCAGCTAAATTATTTTCCATTTTTACTTCAACTCGCACTTCGCACAAACTCGCAAAACGGAGTTTACATCTGCAGAAGTGCGACACCGTTGTCATAGTAACAAGTGTCGCCGAACGACATTTATAATTTATCTTTTGGCGACAATTGAAATAAGTAAACATAAACAAGCTCCCAGACATTTTTTGCATTTTTTTTGGACCTTTAATTTCAATAATAGCGATGAAATTATACTATTCATTGCTGAAATTGTCAGCGAATCGGCTGCAATTCAGCAGTAATAACTCTTCGCGGTGTAGGATGGGCCCAAGAATAGAGAGCTGCCACTCACCCTTTACCTGTTTGGGTCAGACGGTTTCGAGAGATGTGAGATTAAAACTTACAATGAGCCAAACTGAAGTGCCGTTCTTGAGATAACCAGATAATATAAAGCAGCGGGCATGACACAGTTGCCATTATTATTGTTATCATCTCCAAAGAGGTGAGTTGTACCTACCTACCTACCTACTATAGTCAGTCAGGCCTGGCCTTGGTGGTGGGGGGAGGTAATGGAAGTAGGACAGAGAGGCTCACGAAAGCCACTGGGGGTTGCCGTTTGCCGCGATTCGAGAAATAGAGTGTAAAAGCCCGGAATGTCGTACTTACACCTTACTGGTAGGTATGTACGCACAATTACCTACCCTCCAGCCTCCAGGTAGATTTGTCGTGCATACATGTTACCATTGTTTGTAGATGGAAGCGCTACTGTGGGTGGTGCTACTTGTGGCATCAGTGGGGGTAAGATCGAGTGCGAGTCCGTCTCGTGATTTAGCGGACGATGCCGACAAGTACCTCCTTCCGTGGAATATCCGGCCTGAACATTATGGCATTACCATCTACACACACATCGAGAACTTCCAAGATGATGTAGAAGAATCGTTTGTGTATATGGGTGTATCGGAAATTACATTTGTTGTCCTCTACGGGGATGTATCAGAGCTAGTTCTCCACACCTACGATACGATTTCCATCGTCTCTGCTCAGATTGTCAGTCTGGATGGAGGTAAGATTGATCTACCAACAGCTGAAACTCTTGCTGTCATATAATCGCTATCTCAGGGTTCGACGGTTTTCAGTTATGTGTCAGTATGTGTCCCAGCCTCTAAGTTAAACCTCCATTTGAATTTTGTCTGAAGATTGTTGAACTGTATCAGCTGTCAACCATTGCTGCGGAGTAAAGTGCCTGTATTAGTAGACGTGAAGTTTACTTGTAACTCGTTAGTACCTACCAAGGAATATTTGATCTAGGTTTCAATTCAGTTGCAGTCCACACTGACGCAAATATAATTTTTATCACTGAATTTTTCTTTTAGAAACTCCTCGCAACCACACTGTGACAGTGGGGTCCTATGATAGCGAAACAAACAAGCAGAGTTTTCTGGTTTCACCTCCTCTGGCGAACAACGATCGTTACCGGATTACCATTTACTTTGTTGGTCATAACTCGGACAACCTTCGTGGATTTTATAGGAGCAGCTACCAAGACTCCAATAATGCTACCAAGTTAGTTTCAAGAATTTTTATTTCTTTATTATTTTTTATCAGGATTAGTCTAACGTAAAAACATGTTTTGCATTGTCTGTACAGGTGGCTACTGACTACTCACTTCGAGAGTTTTGGTGCCCGTCAGGCTTTCCCCTGTTTCGATGAACCCGAGTACAAGGCAACATTCCGGTTGACGATCCATTACAACCAGACTCTTGCTGCTCAAGGCTACTCCGCCTTCTTCAATGCGGAGGTCGAGACTGAAGAAATCAAGTGAGTAACTTTATTTTTCTTGTCATTTTTTCCGTCTTCCCAGCTTGAGTGAGTTAAAATGTGTCAGTCCGTCAAATCGTATTAATATAGTACCTATGTCATACGCGTCCTCTGAAGATGCTACCGCACAAGCTCTGAACATCTTTGAGGGTGTGGCTGTGACTTCAAAGTTAATCTTGTTTTATGCTCCAGGAATGGTGTCCACATTACTACATTCAAGACGACTCCTCGCCCCTTATCAACATATCTCGTGGCCTTTATTTTGGCGCCTTTTGAAACTAGCCCGGAACCTACATACTTTAACAGCAGCTTCAACGGTGAAAACCCTATCAAGCCTGTACGTACGATCGGACAGCCCAAATATTTCTCCCCCGTCAGGCAGGACCTGCTGAGTCAAGTTGCAGCTCCTACTACCCTCAACGTTATGACCAGGCTTACAGGTGTGGGGTTTGGCATGGAAAAACTGTTACAAGCTGGCATTCCCGACTTTGGTCCTGGTGCCATGGAAAACTGGGGTCTTGTCACATATAGGTGAGTACTGGCTCGATTTCACTAAATTGATCGTGGGTAGCTTTATATAGTATTGTATCAACATGCACGGCAGTGCATGCAGCCAAGTTTTAAAGAAAAAGAAAGCGCGACAAAGCCTCGAGCACTGCCAGCATGTTATACAGGAACCAGAGTTGTGCACTTTTCGTGCCTCTCTACAGGAGGCAAGGGGGCGTGGCTCGAACAGTGGGTACCCTTTTCCTGTAGTAGGGTCGCACGGGACCTCCTAAATGAAATTTCAAACTTCAACGTCCAACCGTACCTGAGCAGTGACATACCAAACTTAGCTGTTTTTGAGGGTCACTCACTGACTCACTCACTCACTCACCTATACAAATTATTAGCATGTTCCAGCAGTGCGATAGAGCTGAAACTCAGCACACTTGTAGATACCATCCCATGGACACCCAGAAAAATCGCAAACCCGAAGTACCTTCAGTATTATAGGTTCAGGTTCGATTCAAAGTTCCCGTACTAACTTATGGCAGATATTTACAAAACAAATACTGCCTCCAGCTCCTTGTCCTAACAATAAAAATAAATACCTACCTATACCTACCTACAATGTTGTGAAATGTGGATATGTCTCCTTGTTCCTTTCAGGTACGATTACGTACTACTTTCAGGTATCAGGTACAAGAAGGTACTATATTTTCAGGGATGGGAAGGTAATTTGTGTAGATTCGTCAGGCAACTTACTTTCAGATACGAGTAGGTACATTTCAGGTACGGGATAATAATTTGGGTAGATTTGACAGGGAACTGGTTTTCAGGTACTGGGAGGTACTTTCCAGGTATGGCAAGGTATTTTGACTCCATTCGACAGTCAACTTGTTATCAGGTACCTACGATTAGGTACATTTCAGGTATGGGAAGGTAATTTGTGGAGATTCGACAGGGAACTCATTTTCAGGTACGAGTAGGTACTTTTCAGGTATTTCAGGTATGAGATTGGTAATTTTTGTATGGTTGACAGGGAATTGGTTTTCAGGTACTGGTAGGTACTTTCCAGGTATGGCAAGAAAACTTGAGTCCGTTCGACAGCCAATTGATGTTTTACCTACTGGTAGAAACTATTGTACCACCTTACAAAAATTATATGATATCCGACCAAAAACACTCCGTGTAAAAAAAACAGCCAAGTTTATAACCCTCCAAAAATTAGCCTAACTCAACAGCCCTTAAAAGGGTTTGATATCAAAAATGTTGGCCAAGTTCTCAACATACCCACTATCACTCGGCCCCCAAAATTAGTGATATCACTTATTACAGGGCCAAGTCCTTGGCGCGAATCACAAGGATGTTGGCGACATATTTTGTCATATACCTGCTTTCCAATACCCCCGGTCCGCAGCCCCCATCCAACCTTAAAGTCTGTGTCTATGACCGGCTGTGACGCTTACGTGATTTGCGCCAAGGACTTGGCCCTGTAATAAGTGATATCACTAATTTTGGGGGCCGAGTGATAGTGGGTATGTTGAGAACTTGGCCAACATTTTTGATATCAAACCCTTTTAAGGGCTGTTGAGTTAGGCTAATTTTTGGAGGGTTATAAACTTGGCTGTTTTTTTTACACGGAGTGTTTTTGGTCGGATTCATTCTTCAGTTCTAAAACTACTCATTCCCAGTGAAAGCTGTTAACTTTATTTTTATTTATTTTTATTTATATGCAAACATATAAATGTTTTGAAAATAATTTTAAGGGAAACAGCACTATTCTTCAATAACCAGACCGGGACGACTTCCCAGAAGCAAAGTGTGACGTCGACTTCCGTTCACGAGCTCGCACATCAGTGGTTCGGGGACCTGGTTACGCTCCATTGGTGGTCTGATGTTTGGCTAAACGAAGGCTACGCCACGTTCTTTGCCACGCATGCTGCGAACGAGGTATTCATCTGCAATTTACGAGTTTCTGTTCAATTTAATTACTCCGTGAGGCCAATAAGGCAGAAAGTAAATGTGTAGTGGTTCTTTTTATGTGCAAAGCACTCGTACAGTATCTATCGAGTTCAGAGTAGTAAGGCGGAAGTAATTTAGAAATTTCTGGAGTAGATGGTTCTTAGGGCCAATCCCACCAAGCTTGACTTAGCGCTAAGTTCGACTTAAATAATCAATAAGTACGACTTAAAGGAAGAATGTGTCCCACCAAATTTTAAGTCTCCCTCAAATGCCTAAGTCCGACTTAAATTTTAAGTCGTGAACATCGGCGACTTACGCCCCGACTTAGCTATTCCATCCAATATGGCGGCCTTGGTAAACACTCATATTTAAAATTTGATTCTTGTTATTTTGTTGTTGTTTCTTTGTTATTTGTTTATATTAATAATCGAAGTGACAGAAAATTATTTTGGAGGTGTGTTTTGAATTAGAATGGATTTTTTACGTCAGATAGAAGAAGAGGTCCGAATCAAGCAGGGTCAAAGTAGGGGTCCGAAAATCAAGGCGCGCGATCCGTAAAATATAAATCCAGTCCAAAAATCAAGCAGGGTCGAAATAAAATCAAGGAAATCAGAAAAATAATTAAACTATCCGCACGCAACCCGAAATACCACAACACACAAAGATGGCGACAGCTGGCTTTGCCACAAGTACCAACCAAAAACGAAAAAATCCCGCAATTTCCACTACTTAGTTGAGTTCTCGACAAAATTTTGCAGGCTCACGACAAGGATGTCGGTGGGATTGGAATATTTTTAAGACCGACTTAAATTTTAAGTATTGCTCAGCTAAGCACGACTTAAGCATGACTTTGGTGGGATTGGCCCTTAGGGTCATCGTATAAAGTTGAATATTGTGCGATGACCCTGAGAACCATCTACTCCAGTACTTAGCCCGATAATTTTTTAGAAGACCCGAAAATTGTTTCTTCCTCAAACAATCTTCTGCCTCAATAGAAAGAGATCAGAAGAACGTGGCTCGAGTATAGCACGCTCTGAGGGAAACCAGTGATATTTCACGGGCACTCACATTGTAAATTGTTCGTTGGACAGTTCCGAGAGCCTGATCTGGACACGAGTGACTGGAACCTATTAGGACAGTTCGTAACTGGCACACTGCAGAGATCGGCGTTGCAAATTGACAGCAAGCCCACTTCCCGCCCGCTCACTGCCGAATCTTATGACCCAGACACCATCGACCGTTACTTTGATGGCATTTCGTATGACAAAGGTCTGTTAGTTTTCTGGCTACTTACTACTGAAAAGTTCTTAGCATTCACGTTTCAAAGTTTTTAAAGACCTGCCGTTCGTTGGGTCAATTTTAGGTGTAGAAAGACTTCCAATAAGTGTGCATTGTTTACAGGGGGATCGGTGATACGGATGTGGATGCATATTCTTGGGTCGGAAATCTTCTATTCTGGACTCAACCGTTATCTCACACAACAGTTAGTACCTATACTTTTAGAGGATTGATTCTGTTCTATAAAACTTTCAAGTTTTAATTCTTAGGGTCCGATTACACCTTACAAAAAAAATATGATCCTATTTTTATATGATCCTATTTTTTTAGTATCATAAAATTTTAGAAAAACTGTAATACACTTCACAATAAAAATATGATCATGTTTAGCAGTGATGCCAACTTGACATCACAGTCTTGACATGGTAAAAAAATAGAATTCCGAAGATTTTTAGGGTCCTTTTTTGAACCGTTTTAGGTTAAATAATTTCTGCTATATTCTTTCAATTCATCGTTATAAGAAATTCGTACTCCTCCACATTTTCTATTAAAATACGGGTCATTTCCATTCCACTTTACCTCAGCCGCCATTTTCAACGGACTAACCCAACAACAACAACAAACACATCGCAGCCTAGAGGAAGGTAGTCGCCGCAGTTATGATACAATTTGTACCGGCCGATACAAATTGTATCATAATTGACTCAATTCACTTTACACCTTACAATTTTTCTTGATCATATTTTTTTATGATCATATTAGGATTGGAAATTGTAAGGTGTAATCGGGGGCTTATACCTCGTTTTCAGAGAGGAAGGTGTGGGCACTCCTGAAATTTTACTGGCGAGCTGGGATGGAGCAGTTGACGCGTTACCGGCTGCGCAAAGACCCCAGTTACCTGCCACCGTGGCGGAACTGTTTGAAGGCTGGCACCTGCAAGCAGGCTACCCCGTTATCAGTGTCACAAGACAGGGGGCCAGACTAACTATTACTCAGGTACCAAAGATGCTAATATTCCACCTGGGGCTAATAGTTGGAGAAGTTACTGTTCAAAAATGATCTGGTTGGTCAGGAAAATTTCAGAAGTGATTTTTTTGCTATTTCATGAAAGTTAGCTCGAGAAAACTGCTTTTTAGAGGAAAAAATGACTCACTTTGACATGGCTTCTTGATCTTTTCCTCGGAAATCTGGAAAATCTTGTTACATTCTTTTTATAATTACTAGAATTATGGAGTTAATTTTGAAATTTTCAGGAGCGCTTCCTTTCTTCAGCTGGTAACGACTCCACGCGTTGGAATGTCCCCCTCTCTTACTCCACCGATCTCGAGTTCAATTTCGAGAACACAGCACCTATAGCTTTCTTGTTGGCTTCTGAACCTTCCGTCCAACTCCAGCTGCGCAATGCTTCTGCCTCGTGGGTGGTGGTCAATAACCAAGAAACTGGTAAGGAATATAAAATCTATTTATCAGGTATTTATTTATTTCGAACTCAGTATTAGAGTGCCTTCCCTATAACATTGGACTGAAGAAAAACACAGCACCTATAGAACTACAATAAGGTATAATCCATAACATTCCAATGGTCCTTCTTGGTTTTTGGTTATTTGTAGGGAGAAAAATTTAAATATCCTAATTACTCCAACATCTGAGAGGTAGTAGAAATTCAGGCGCTGATGCAAAACTATTCATATTTTGCTTCAGGCTATTATCGCGTGAATTACGACAGTGAAAACTGGGAGAAACTCATCTCTGTCGTGAACAACTCTGACACTGCAGAGCAGATCCACGAGTTCAACAGGGCCCAGATTTTGGATGACGCTGCCAACCTTGCTGCTTCCACACACAAGAAGTACCTGTCATACAGTGTGTTGTTGCGCTTGTTAGGCTCCCTCCGGCACGAACGCAGCCTTATCGTATGGACGCCTGCACTGAGAGCTATGGAGTACCTCCTGGCACATGTCGCCAATCATGAGGAAACTTCTACCCTGCTCAAGGTGTGTCTTAAAATTTAATTACTGTATTCCTCCACTGTTATATCAGATTATTGTCGTTATGTTGAAATATGTTATGGTTGATTTCTTGATGTGTCTTTCATTCAGAAACCCATATTTTTAGAATATTCCAAACTTCACTGAAGCATTTTCTGAGTTTTTCAGGTAATATACAGGGTGTTTCAGACCACCCGTGCAGCTAGTTTTCCAGAGAAACCGGACAAGATAGAGGGATGAAATAAAAATTTTGCAATCTATGTTGAGGGTGATCTATTTCTGGAAATTAGTGGCGTTGACCATAGGCGCCCGTAAGGGGGAGTTTTGGGGGGTCATGTGTGAGATCTCGGAATTTTCAAATGTAAAGGCATATCATGTGATACATCAAAAGAAAGGTCTTGGAAAGCCTAACTTACATCACTTGTCAGATTTCACTTAGCTCCAATAGTTTCAAAATGGCGACCGTCCGCGTGACCATATTTTCCTTCGCTGTTATAGAGGACCTGGGCGTAATAGGTAGATGAACGTTAAACGACAGGTAGTCGTTTATGCCTACTTACATAATATTGAAGACATTTTGATACATTGGCCGCCATCTTGGTTTCGGAGCCATCTGAAACTTTGACAGGTTGTAACAAAAAATAGTCAAATGCAATGTGGTATTTTTTATTTAACAGATTGAAAGCGGTATTTAAGGCCACCAAATTATGTGTACCTCTTTAAGGCCTCATCCATTGTTGCCAATGATAATTTGCGATAGTTGCGACAGTAAAATAAAATGCTGAGACTTCCTAATGATAAATTATTACCAAAATGTGCTAACTACATGACTCTTGCGACATTGTCTTGGAAGATGCTTCTCTACCTGTTTCATGTGTCAGGTAAAATTTGTTTACTTTTCTAGACGTACTTAAGATGGGTGGTGGAACCAGCGTTTATTGACCTGAGCCTGTACGTACGGGAGGAGGATTCCCACACACAGAAGCTGCTGCGCGCTGACGTGGCCAGCATGGCGTGCCTGTTGGATCTGCCAGCCTGCCAGCACCAAGCTAGCCAGCTCTTCGCTAAAGGGTTTGTACCATGTCTAATTTTTAGATCAGGCAGGACTACGAGGCGCCGCGCCGGTGGAGTTAAACTTTAAAGAATGTCTTACACTGATCTGATAATTCTTTTTATGAGATGATGCATTGAAAGATCGCTGAGGAGAAATCGTGTTCTGTGTAATAAGAATACTACAGCAATACCTAGCCAGTGACACAACTTAAAAACAATTTTTAAATCTTTTGTTATATTATGATGGTGTAGGTATTCATTTGAATTTTACACCATAAACCAAAATATCCTACGTTTAACTTGTGGATTGGTGTACTTCCTTTGGACCTCCACAACCACATAATCCGTATTTTCAGCAGGATCTGTGTATTTTAAATCACTTAATTTTAGTCTTTTCCAAAAAAAAATTAATACTTTTCTTGAACTGATTATAATTTAAGAACGTTTAAAAGGAAAAATGTCAGTTTGTCCCTACTATTTCTATTACAGGGCAGCGCACCCAGACGTTCGGTCCGTCGTGATGTGTGAAGCTGTGAAACAGGGTGGGTCAGCAATGTGGGTGAATATTCTGGAGGAGGGTCTGCAGGCGGAGTGGCCTGTCAGGAGGGATCTGCTGTCGGCCCTCACCTGCACGAACGATCACTCCCTCATTGACGGGTAGGTATGTGTAGAAACCGATTTCGAGCTACTAGAGAAAGAATACTAAACCCTATTTAGATATTTCCGTCTATGAACTGGTGTATGTTTCTTGCTACAGACTGATGAAGAAGTTGCCGGACACAAATCTTTTCAATGATAACGATGTGGCTGACGTCCTTCGTGCGCTGCGGAGTAACATTCCTGGCAAATCGTGGCTTTCAGCTGTTGTTCAAGTCACAGAATTACGGAAGTAAGTACTTACTGTATTTTTTGTAAGTACCTCCACTTGTGACTCTTATGGAGTAACTGTTCAGTGCAGTTCTTAATTATGTATATCAGTGGAGGAAACTCATGTATATTAATCAAAAAATTCCTAACTTACAGTTATTTAACTAGTTTTTTATGTTAAAAAGTATTTTATACGAAAGCACCGAACACTTTCCTTGGAAAGATGGTCATTGAAAATCATTCTGGTGCCACTAATGTCTCATTCAGTGGATCCTTGAAAATGATTAATAACTAACATAGTAGTTGTTTACAAGTGAAAATGTGCTTTGTTCACTCTAACTAGTACTAGTAACCAGTTCGTGCATTAACTGAAGGGGAGCTCTGACTGCTCCAATTCCTGTTGCCTCTGTTTGGTACTTTCGAGAGATCCATGATTAATGGAAAATCGAAAGTTGTACTTCTTTCCCTCTCGAAGCATGAAGACGCAATTAATCGTTGTTTCAGATGGAAGGCGAGTGTCAGAAAGTCTTACTTGGATCAGCTGGTCACAGAGGCGGCGGCTTCTCTAATTTCAGTCGATGACGTTCGTATTGTAAGTTTTTTCGTGTGTTCGTTGTTGGGTTTATTTCACTATTATTTACAAAAGAACGTTCCTGCACATTCCTCATGGAATATGGGTAACATTTTTATGTCAAAAATAATCAGCTCTTTTGGTTCAGAGCCAGAGAAATACTATTTACGAGTTGGTACTGCACTATTGCATTGCACTGAGTTATCGTAGACCTATACAAGGGTGTCATTTGGAGGATACAAGAAAAGGATGAGCAGATAAAAGCAGAAGGGAAAATAGAGAAAAATAAAGAAGAACTGTGAAAATAAAAATCAGTATGAGTACAGTGTCACGTTTACAATGGAGTAAGTTTCATCCAGTAAGTCTCCATGTACTTACATTCAACAACTACCCAGTGCACGTATCTAAAGCAAAAGCCAGGTATATCTTTTGTGGTTTCGGCAGAAGTGATTTCTTCTGGCTTTTACGCTCACGATGTAAATTGGCTTTTTTTTTTGGCTCGGGCTTCGGTTAGGATGTGGCCCATTCCATCCCACTGGCCCAAAAGCGCAGATGTTATACTCTTGAAAGTAATTCTGATTGTTAGTAGAAGCCAACCGAAATAGAAGAGCTGTCCCATCCCCGAATTCTCTCACTCAGGTGCAGTGTACCATGAGTGTAGGTGTATGTATATAAAAAAACCACTAAGTTGTCTTCGGGGAGTTCCAACTTCATATAGCCAGTCCAGCTACAGACTAATTACTACCTGAATTTTTTACTCAAGTTCGGGAACCATTAAGATGTTCCTTCATACTGTTCCAGGAAAAATCACGCGGTCCTGCCGTCATGGAAGCAGTATTGAATAATCGCAACTGGTACGTCAAAAACCAGCATGAGATTTACACCTGGCTATCGTCCGAAATGGTGTGAAAATAAATCCGGTATGTGTTGTAATACGTACGTAGCCTCAAGCCGTGAACAAAAAATATTATATCGATTTGAAGCTGCAACGTGTTTTGCTTAGTTTGGCATCTTTTTACATATTTTTCAGAGGTCCTATTGCCGATTAATTTTTTTATGAGCGCTTAAAATGACGATTAGGCTGAAACCAGTACATGATAAAATCTTGATAAAGTTAATAATTTGGGGTAGTTATAATTGGAATATTATAACGTTTATAATAGAATAGCCGCAAATGGTAGTAGGTACTTTAACTCAAGTCAGTCACAACACGATAAGCTAATTGTAAAATACCGTCAATAATCAATCCTCCATTAGGTTGAGATACTCCATGAGAATGAGAGGTAGAGGGAGGTTGGGGATTCCAAACGGCAGCTGCCACTTGAGCCATAACTCGTGTCGTATCGTACAACGGCAAAGATGTTTCAGTTCAGGTGGTGTCCCGCCACATCGTGAAATTGGAACCACCTTATCTTCAATGAGACGGTCTTCAATACAGATCGATTCGCTGGCTTTGAAACTCGTTGGGTCAGGCTGATGGGCCGGGAGGTAACCAATGGTTGGAAACGCTCGGAGAAGGTACTTGAGGCAGTATAGACTGTGCAAGGGATAAAGGGACGACTCTGACATTAGTTTTAAGAGAGGTTCTAGTGGAGAAGAGCTGGAGCCGTCACCCTGATCAAACTTGACGGCTGACCCGTACTGGAGAAGGATGAGTACGACGTCGGGGCGAGGGATCTGTACCGCCACCCGCAGTGGCGAAGAATTCGATACGCTGCTCATCGGAACGTCAATCAGGCGTTTTGTCAAAGAGCCCACTTGAAACCGCAGCTTGGCCTTGTTCGCATGCTCCAGAAAGTAGACAACGGCCATTAAATTTTCGTCTTGGTCCTTGAAATCACTTTTCCATCCTGATATGAAGTGGGTCACTCGCACGCCAAAAATAGCTCCCGCGAAAATCCGTTCAAAGGTTCCTTCACAAACGAATATAGTGTTGAGCAATTTAGCTACGAGTGGGGTATCTTCGAGACGAAAGTCGTAAGCAAGCTTAACTGCCAAATACAGAACATTATGAAATTTACCGAAAAGGCAAACTTCCCCGTTATTGCTTTTGGATTTGTCGTGGTAGTCTAAGGCAGCTGTCACCGCTGTCTGACATCCTTCCTGCAGCGTGCATTCCCCTGCTAACGAACATGCTTCAATGACTGTTGTGAAGTACTCGGTCAGTTCTTGCCGTTTGTGCCAGGAGAGCAAACTAGCGCGAGCTAGTTCTGAAAACACATTTTCAAAGTAACAGTCTAGAATACTCTCCATAATGGAGCTTACACTGACTACGGGGAACAAGACTAGGGAGCTTCATGGCTATCGGATTAGAATACTTACAAAAGCTGAAGCCCTTCATCCATATTGTATTACCTACTGCTATAGTTCTTTCAGTACCTACTGACAGCTTCGCCTAGTAAGTGCAACCGATGCAATGATAGCCTTATTCCAAAGCTGATTTTTTTTTTAGACTTTGGGTACTTATATCTTGTTTAGGTTATTAGAACTCATCTAGGTACTTTCATCTAACAGGGTAGAGAAGATTTTCCTCCAATTGGCATTTTGAGATTATGATATGAGAGTAAGTACCTAAGTACCTACCTCCCTACTCCCAACTTATTTTTTTTTGTGGTAGAAAAAAGTAGGTACAGCATTATAATTTTTTGAGGAACATCAAGCTTTTCCCACTGCGACGCACGTCACGCACGGTCAAAGTTTTGAAAGTCTGCACCTTGCAAACGCGGAAGTTTTCGCGCCATAATTCGTGGCAGTAGAGTAAGACGACGTCAATGGACGTAGGTGGTCTGCTCACAATAAGCAGAAAGCATATTCATCAAACATGGCTCCGTCAAAAGAAGTGAGTCTTCCTCAGCCCGATGCCCCGAAGAAATCAGCTTCTCCGCTGGAAGCCTTGGCTCCAAACCGTCACTATGAGCCGTCTGTATTGGCCAAGTACGGATATGCTGCAATCGGTGGTGTCATTGGTGGCTGTTCTTTTGCCCTCAACAACTATTACAAAAATCGGCCCCTGAGAGCTGGTAGGTAAACAGCCTAGGTTATGGATGGTGCTAATAAATTTTAAAGATGGGTAGGCGGGTAGTTTACCATTCAGTGCAGTGCAACAACACTGCCCTCTCGTTCAAAACAGATTTTATCTTACACTAGCGGCACCGCTAGGCAAGTAACGTCCGTTATGATTAACATGAATGTAATCACAGTCTTACTTTGCGCCGGAGTGCCTCTCAGTGGCTGAGCGATCAAGGGGTCTGCTTTGTGTCCTGAGGGGTCCGGGTTCCGCTGACATGGATGTATTGGCTTCGGCCCACTCATTCGGATGGGGTTACAATTTGAAAACGCTATAGCTCGCTTAATAGGTACAGGTGGGATATCATTTCCGTTCTTTTTGCGTTAAAATGTCTTTCATATTACCTGCAACTTTTTTCCTTGTTCAATGAAGCTTTTCTAAACTGAACACAATGACGTTGATAAATGATAATGGTTTTGATATTTTTTAGGTATCCAGTGGTATCCTGTTGCGATAGTGGCGGGCTCGGCGGTCCTTTACGCTTTTCAAAAGTACAGAGAGAAGCAGTGGGCTGAGCGCGACGCAATTTTCAGGCATTACATTAGCTTACACCCAGAAGACTTCCCTCCTTACGGTAAGTTCATTTGCTGTTCTATAAAAGCACTGTGAGACTCATGAATGGACGATTACCTTCTCGCAAATAGGTAAAACATTGTACACTACTCCAGAATCATTTGTGAGTATTTGATATGACCGCCTCTGCATAGCAACTGGGCCCTTCAGTAACGCATCGTAAAAAGTAATGACAGCATTTATAGCTTATTTCACTCACAATCGGTATCTACCTACCTAATATATACCTACATTAAATCAGAATATGCAGTTAGAAAACTTGAAAACTGTGTGATTCCTGCTACCTTTCTGTTACAGAGCGGGTCAAAATTGGCTCCTTGTTTGAAGATTGGACCCCAATTCGTTAATTTATTTAGTGAACGCCTTATTTCCACTTATCATTTGAAGATAAAGTGTAATTCTTGTAATTATAATAATTAGTTAAACATCTAGTAACTACATATATGCTACCTCAACAAAAAATAGCTTTTTAGTCACCTTCTCAAAAGGCAGTGTATTTAGCGAAAACAATTTTTCCGCGCCACATCTTCATCAGAATATTTTAACGACAAAGAAGAGAGGAATCCACAGAACTTATAAAACTATCAATCCCTATAGTCTGTTAGCACCCATCGGAATGGCAGTCTTGTGGCCACTAGGCCTCGGGAACGTAGTTGTCTCGGCCAGGGATTCCAGTGCCTTCGGAGTCACCCAACCACGGATACTTGGCGGGACACTCGCGGCACGTGACCAGGTACCGAGTACCCGTCACATTAGCCTCGGGCGGTCTGAAACTGAGGGCACAGCTGTTGGGCAGGTTGCAGGGCTCAGGCACGCTGGTTTCCCGTTTCTCACAGTTCCACGCGTCCAGCGTGTTGAGAGTTTTGGCATCTCGAGGGTCTGTCATCCACACCAAGGCTTGTGTCACCGTAACGAACCATACGTCTGGTCTGAAACAAAATCGACATTGGTGAGTTCTAATTTTAACGGGAAAAAACGCAAATGGCACCAGAACGATTTTTCCTGTCATCTTTCCAAGGAATCTACTGAATTGTTTCATGCCACTCGTAACAGACCTTGCAAAATTTCGATTTTGAGATCTTCATTGCAAAAGGCTTTTCAGAGGTCCCTAATACCAAAAAAGTTGTTTTTATATCACGTCCGTCCGACTACATACGTAAGTTCATCTGTAGCGCGGCTGGAGGTCGTACCGATCAACCGATTTGCCTCAAATTTCAAAATCATTTCAAAACTGCGGCCGATATTAGCAAAATACCTACTTAAAGTAAAAAAAATTACGAAAATGAAAATCGCGTTTCTGATTGGTCGGGACCGACGACCTATTTTACAATAGGCTGCTCGCCCACATAGAAAACAGCGACACCTACCCACATCGTTGAAAAATTGGAACTGAACTGGGGGTGCCATCGTCTTGGCAACCAGAGATCTAGCCTGCCTAGCACAGTATGTTTAGCTTTTAGAGCAGCCAGTAGCCGTGGAAGCAGTTTCATTTACAAACCGTCATAGCCACGACGTTATAGTATAAAGTTAAAGTAAACACACACAAAAAATCCACGTTGTGCCGTACATTTTTGCGTTTAGATAGCTAAAAAGGACTCAAACGTATCCTTCACAGTAATGTGAAAAATACCTTTTTGATACTTACTGTGTTCTGGCCCAGTCGAGGAATTTGTGGAGACCCCTTTCAAGCTCTTTGATTTGGAACCAATTGGTGTGGAAGGGCATCATATAAGGAGCTCTGTTCTGCTTATAATGCCGGTTGAAATCTTCCTGAAGCCACTCGAAAACATCGTCGTCACTATGGCTGTGGAGCACGCATTGGTCTAGATACGGGCAATGCCCCCCCTCATAGGTCTCCACGTAGTGCGCGTTCAAGGGCACCTCCCATATACCTAAAATTATCATAAATGTAAGCACTTTGTTTGGTTTTGTCGCTTATTTATAAATCCCACATGGCATCATAGTGGTTCCTTCAAACTTCTTCCGAAAGTGCCAACTTAAAAAAATATAGTTTTCGGAACGCCGTAAATCAAATAATGGTATGATAGGTTTGATTCCACAACCGCATATGACCACCTTAAATTATTTCTCCTTGAATCCAGACCTCCAGTACCAATAGCATGGTCACTGGGTAATTGTTGTCAAGAAGGTTTATGGGCCCATGGCTGTGGTTGGGCTCCACATCCCACCAAGCTGGGAAAAAAAAAAAAAAAAAAAAGTTAACTCATGATATGCCTGTGAATTGATATTTTTTGGTTGCGTACCTGGGAACGACTTGTTAGGACATGTTCCAGCTTTGCACTCGTGTGGAATCTTGTAGTCGAGGGTGTAGGGCCAGACAGGGACACGAAGTGGTGGGATGGAGACTGAGCTGTCGTAGATATAGCCAAAGTCCTCAAGCACTTCAAACTGCGCGTTACGGCCTGGCTTGAGGAAGGGCGCTCGCATGCCCACTATTTCTTGTTTGCTGATGCTGGCGAATTTTCGCAGAATTTCTCGCATGCCAATCATCTCACCCACCCACTCCTCGTATCCTTTGTCTTGTAGATCATTCTGAAGCCTGCAGCATAAAAATTCATATTCGAAACTAAGAAAGAAGAAACATAATTCAAAAACAACAAGGCTTTGATGAAAACATCGAACTTCAATCACATCGGCTGGCTGACACATTATTTAGCTGAATTTCAGGAGATGAATTCTAGTAAAGAGTGTTTAAGTATTCCTTACTTGCTGGAAATTGAACATTCTTCCGGCATTATTCCTCGGAGTTACTTACGAAATGGTTTCAGTGGCGATTTCGTGACCACTGAACGCAAGTTGTTGGACCATTTGGTAGTTGCTATATTCGTGGGCAACGAAGAAAGTCCCCCTTATACCGCAGCCATTCGGGTTTTTCCTACTGCTGGGGAACACTTTCTGGTACTGCTCGTAGTTGTTTTGGTTCACTGCTCCATTGAAGGTGAGGATGATCATTTGAGGAGTCTATAACAGTCCAGTTTCCTCACAAAGTAACAATATTTTTTTTCTTTTGTCATTCAGGAGAAACGGAAGTGTATTGACAAGTTTTTTTTTGTTGTTTTTAATAAGCGCAGGACCCGAGGGGGTATTCGCGCTTTAATAAGTGGGAACGCCAGCAGCCGCCGACCAACTATCTTGATAAGTATCTTACCAAGGAAACAGTTGGATAAAAAATTGTATTGTTCTGAAATATATCATTTTAATATTACAAACTGGTTCAATAGCATGTTGGGATTTAACTTTTAAGTAATTTTGGTCAAAAAATCCCTTGATTGTGAAATCCTAACTACTAACCAAGGTGTTAAAATTATTTATGTTTACATTTTACTTCCGAATAAAAAAGTTTCAACAGCATCGTAGGAAATGAGTCAGAAATAAAATGTTTTGAACATTTCAATAAAATAATAAATAACGAAAAAGTAATGGCACTTACATCTTCCGGGTTGAGACCGCCGGGGATCTTAGTGCCGTCCTTAGAACAGAAGCAGTATGGTAGGGTACATTTTGCTGGGTCACAACGAACCGCCAGGTCGACTGGTTCTTCTGTGATAGGTGCAGGTGCTGTAACAATTCGAGGTAAATCGGTACTGATTAACAACCAAGTGATTTAATGAACCTTTCCATTATCTAGCCTGATTTTTACAAAGAATAGTCCAGGGGCCCACCAGTTTTTATCCGTCAGACATGGAGGGATGGCACAAAAATTCTAAGATCTATTATGTCGGTGTCAGCTATGTCGAAATTCGAAAACGTATTGGCATTACTCGAAAAGAATACCTTCTTTCAGCAGCGCCTTACCACCCCACCTAAGATTGGGATCCTTGAACTTGCCAGCTTGGCTATGTGCCTAGTTGAGTCGTGAGAAAACTTACTCGTAGCTATGGGTCCACAGCGCGCCTCCGTTTTGAACGTGCACAGCTTTTTAATGTCATCGAAGTATAGGCCTGATGGACAACGATTTACATACGGGTGTCCATCTACGCACTAAAAGAAAGCAAAACAAATTATTATCTGCCGTGTTGTGGTTGTGGTTACTCTCTGTAAGGGACGTGGGATAATACATTTTTTTTTGTTTAAAGAACCAATTAGTGACCACTTTGAAGGGAGGCATTCCGAGAAAAGTTCCCCTTCGTTCTGCAGTGTAGCTAATGAAAGGCTTGCAAAAATCCGAGTCACCCCGAGCTCTTCCGAAGGTGGTGGTGGAGGTGGGAACCACCCGCGGCAATTGTGGCCATTAATTCGTTCCATCGACAATATTTACTCCTATTATTCTCAGCCATGAGTGTTTCTTCCAGTAACATTTATGATACCAACCTGATAAAATCTTCTGCAAGTGGCGGGGTCTGCATAATTCCCGTTTCCAGAGTCTTCTGGGCAGAAAAATTCTTTCTCTTCCTTCTTCTGACTTCCGACTAAAAATACAAAAAACCCCGGTTTGAAGAAAAATTATTGAAACAACCTCTTAGGCAACTCCCACAGCCAAAAGGAAAAGTCGCTAGGCTATGGTAGCTCAAAATTAGCATACTTTCTGAATGGGGACATACAACTGGTTCTCAAAGAGTTAACGTTATCAGCCACATGACTCAATGAAGGTGGTGCAGTTGCACCAGCTGGTCAGGTGGCACGGAGCAGATTGATTGTATAGAGGTATGGGATATTTGTCTATAAGAAAGACCTCGGCCACCAACACACGAGAGAAAGTGGTTTCATCATTTCCTTCTCTCCGTTCTCTGTTACACCTTCACAGCCTATTACGTACTCTATTTAGATCGTATTATTAGAGGTGTCAGTGCCTGAATGCACTGGGTAGAGCCGATGAGCCGCATTTTTATCAACTTGCAATGGAATCTGTTTTCTGTTCGTCTGGTTTGCAAGCACACTCAACTCAACAACACCACAGGGACCAGCTCAAAGTTTCTACAAGCCAACGTGTAAAATAAATTTCTAGATTGGAGGAACTGATGTAAACTAAAAAAACTAAAACTTTTTAGTTTACTATTATTATTTTTTTCTTTCAAAGAAAGTAAACTTTCCCTCCTGTTTCAATTGCCAAGTAAGCACCCAGTAGCTACCCTGAAATTCAGATCACAAAATAAATAGAAGGCCATGCATTTTTTATCGAGGCACATCTGAGTCATAATGTCACGAATGACTCAAGGGCCTGCCGGCCTTCTTCCTGGCAGCCAACGCCCAAGGAGCGCCAGTCACTATCATCACCAGACTGGCTTTCCAATTAACCAAAGATTATTACTGCATGATTGTCGCTTCCTCTGTGACAGGTATTAAACCATAAACCGCAGTAGAGAGTGAGTATTTAAATTTAGGCATTCTCTTGGACCTCACCTCTCAACGCAAGTAGCAGTGAAATCAAAGCTACGTAATACCGGTCGCAGTTACTTCAAGTTCGACAGGACATTCCTTAGAGGATTAGGACAAGCTAGCTGCCAACACTTCCGAGTTCTGACTCTGTCTTAAACCTATTTCCCAGTGGACCCTTGAGGGCGCCCGACAAATTTTCATCTCCTTATGCACGGAAAAAAATATCTCTTTGAGCTGAACGTTTGAGTATGGTTTGAGTTTATCACCCCAATATGAGGAAATGATTACAATTTTGTTATCTAGCTATTCTTGGCAAGAAGAACGAGAGGAAATTCATGAGTGGCATTAAATAGTTGAAAGAACAAAACCAGTTGTGCAAGTAAGATGCGATAATGCAGTTAACTGAAGACAACTGGAGGGCCGCGGCCGGTTCATCCATTACCTAAATCACGATGTGGCGTGCGCCACCTGCTGACACCCTAACATTTCCCAGTTGCTATCATTAGGAAACTGTCTCACCTGAACCTAGCCATCGTAGGTATTTCACCGCCTGAAAAAGAAGGCGAGTGAAATGAAGCGTTACGTAACCTGGAGCGTCAGACAGAACTGGAATAACTGTCATCACCGATGCCTAAGAGACACACGTAGGTATACTTCCCAAGTCTTAAAAATGGTTGCGAACACAACGGCATTCGCCTCTATAGTCACACCTAATGGAATTCTCCGTCGGTGTTAAAAGTATGTTGGCATATGCTATATGCTCGATTCCTACAACAATATATTTAGGTCAAAACGGGTACTTGAATAAACCGTGACAATGACCCAAATAAGTTATCTCACCCGGATCAAGGAGTAAGGGGACAGGGTACCCTTTTGGGATAGGTACAGATCTTGCTACTGATTTATATTGCTCCATATGATGTGAGTCTAGAAAGGTATCTAGCAACGAACTTAGCCAACTAGCCATTTTTCTGCATGAAAGGACGTAGGTAGGTAAGATGAAACATGACTTGACATAAAAATCAGTAGCTGCAAGACATCAAGTACAAGTAGTAATGTAACCTCAAAGGACCCAGTGCAGAACCCAAGAAGAATAGATGTAAATAGAGGTCAGTACCTTGAAAAGAGGAAAATAGATGTTTTCTTACCGGTGACGATGAGTGCGCAGAGCACGGCGAGCAGGTCTGACCTGTGCATGGCCCTGAGTTACGAAGCGGAGAACTCCGCTGACTAGATTACGTATGTTCACTCCACGGCTTCACCAGGCAGACTGGCTGAGTTGTTGCTACCTGGACCGAGGTAGGTAGCAGGTACCCGTTTCACCTGGAAGGTGGAAGCTCCTCCCGCCCCGACTGGTTATCGTTGTAAGGTGTCAGAGGTATAAAGTGGTTGCCACATTCTCCGCCCGAGACATTATGCGTCGCGTTGGGCTTCTTTCATGGTCAATCGATTAGAGGATGGAGCCCATTAAATTACAACTTATTCTTAAAATGGTTCAGTGGTAAGGCTGAAAGACCCAAGACATCAGGCCCGTTGAATGAATGTGGATTCCTCCCGGCTGTAGGTAAACAAATTTCAGTACTGATGCGATTTGGGGTTTTAAACACAGACATGCAGTAGGTAGAAAGGATTCGAAGCTAACAAAAAAAATACAGCAGGTATCCCAATAAAACTACAGCTAGAACTTCGCATGATTTCTCGATAGATAGGTACTTAGTAGCGTCAGAATCGGAGAAATCGGAAGTTTCGTTTTTACAAAATTTTACACGAATCTGGTGGAACGTGTTCGATGCACATAGAAAATGTAACTGTATCGTTGGCGTGAAAATTTATATAGCTCTCAAAAATGAGATGTAAAAAAGGAAATTGAAAGACTAGTGAATGGATTTTACAGTTGAAAATATTTCCTTTGCAGATCGTAGGAGTTGTTAATGAGAAAATCATAGTTGTGGAAAAACAGCAATAGTGGCACGAAAACCCAGAGTCGGTTGCAATTTTGAACATGCAGCACCAGATCGAATCAGCCTAAACTGAAGGCAGTGCATGCGGCTTCCACTGAATCTGTGCACTGCATCAAATGCAAATCAAAAGCTCTATAAGAAATCGGAGAAACGATAATACTTACTTGCACATCTAGACAGTTTTAATTAGGAAGGACTTTAGGGTCTGGTAACGGGTGTAATTTGCGCTGGTGCTGCAGTAACTTTGCGTTGGTAAGGAACTGTCGTGGACACAAGGAACATGAACGAGGAACTATTTCCACACTTCCCACCTCTCGCATATCCTTCAAGAAATTTTTTATGTTAATACAGAATAATGTCTTTCATAAAGAGGTCAAAGTTGACTCGGCATTTGATTCACAACGACAATTCTCTAATTTATTAACTCCCTGAAGCTAATAACAACTGATCCTCTCTTCATTTACTTAACTTTCCAAAATTGTGCAGTTTTGAAATTAATTTGAAAGCCAAATACTATGTGACAAGATGAATCACTTACCAACAGTCGACTTGTCATCGCTATGTTCGCATCAGTGTGGAAAGTGGCTATGTGACTTTTTCTCTTTCCGTTACTCGTATAAACCTGTAAGCAGTACTTAGAATTTGGTTAGTCGGTGGAAAGGCGGAGATAGCTTTTGACTAACTGAGTCGGAGGGTTATAGTTACCAAGGTGTTTTGCCCTATCTACACGTACCTACTCATGCACGGATTCAGTGTGGGCTCTCAGCCTTACCCTGTCGCAGTAGTGGCACTTAAAACATCTCCGTGGCTTCAGAACCGGTTTTGAGAGTTGAGGTACGGACTGAACGGGGACTTCCGGGTGAAGTCTGGCCATATGATTGACGAGAATTCCTCTACGATGGAAACCAGTCATGCATATTGTGCATTTATAAGCATATTTGGCTATTTCCTCGGATGTCAACTAAAACAAAGCAAAATAATTTGCGATCACATACCTCATGAGGGGCCATTTTTAAGGTTCTAGTAGGGATTCCATTTTGAGTGCCCCAGTGACTTGCCTGTAATACAGATAAATTAGACTACGACGGTTCTCAGTAAATTGAAGCTAAAGCTAAGTGAAACGTAGTATTCCTCCTTATTTAACAAACTGATACTCAAAATTATGTCCCTATAAGTATTGTGAATTGAAAATTAACCTTAGGGGACCGATAGCGCTTCGTTCGCGGAGGCTTGGGCTTTGCAGACAGGGCTTTTGACTCCTTCTCTACAGAATGCATTCGCTGAGCATGACTGCGCAGTTTATCACGTCGTTTAAATCGCTTCCCACAAAGAGCACATAAGAATTCGGCAAACTGTGCATGGCTGTAAGTAAAATCGTAGAAAATAAAGTTTCCCGCAGTTGCAAGGCTCTGTTGCTGCTACCGATGGGTCCAACCGTCCTAACAGGGGTCAAGTACGGGTCCTATATTTTTTAATTTGTGCCTACCTACCTACCTAACCTAGGTGCAGGTAGGTATATGGCATTGGTATTGTACCAGCTACTGACCAGAGGGCATGAATTTTTAGTTTGTGGAGCAACGCGAAAGACTTCCCACATTCTGGGCACTCATGCACTTTTGCTGCGTGGGACCGACCAATATGCTTTTTCAGTTTGTACGCATCTTGAAAATTCTGAAATGAAAAAATATTTGTACTGACGGTAAGTTTTCCAAGATTTAGAATCCTGCAAAATACCTATCTACAGGTTATACATGTAGGTACGTAGGAATAGGTACTTACTTTTTGGCAAGGAATACATTGTAATGCCTCCGGTTCTACAGCATCACCATCTGCAAAACTACCGGTAGCCTTTGAGGAACTTATTTCGAAAAGGTGGTAATTCATGGCTAGAATGTTCAATTTAAATCAAAGATATCCATAACACAGTCGAATCGTCGCAATCCATGAAAATTGGAAAAGCATAGCAAAAGCTATGGAACTGTACAAGTCAGGCCCCCTATTTGTTTACAATTTTACATTTATCTGCTCCATTATGTGCGCATATCAGCAAAGAACTTATCAGTAAGGTGGATCTCGTGGCAGCAGTTCTCCTTCCACGTTATCTTGGCGCGCCATTTTTTTAAACTTTTCTCAGACATTTATTCTTTAATTTTTTTTTATATTTTTTTTTGGCTGCCTCAAAACTTTATCACTTATATTAAATATAACTGGAGGTTGGTCTGGCTTGGCAGAGGAAAGTTACCTGACACTCGGCCCATGTTAGATTTGCTGTCCAGTGTTAGTGGCCGGGACAGAGTTGAACTTTCTTTTTGTCAGCTTTGCTGCTGCTTCAGTTGTTACCCCACAAGCAACTACAGCAGTAATAAGGTACTTGGGGAGGTAGGAAACAAGTCTGCGACATGCAGGTAATTTCACATCATTATTACTTTTAATAATAAACAAAATGTGACCGTCACAGAAAGTCATAAAAATTTCTAGGTACCTACCTAAAAGTGATTACTTAGTGGCTTCTCTTCGAAGGTACTTACCTAAATAGGCACATAAGTTTGGACGTTTCGATGCAAAGCTTGGAAGTATTACCATGGTTTTATATAAAACGCAATAAAAGTTCCTAGCAAGGAAATGCCAAGCAGTGAATAATATGATGTACAATTCAGTAAAAATAAAAAACTAAAACTACAGTAGTGACTTGAGATTGAGAAATTTTGGAGGATTGCTGTCATATTTAACTCCGGATCCCTCCCACACCACGACCGTCCCGTCGGCGCATCCCGCATACAAATGCTGCGAGTCGTGTGAATACATCAGGCTGAAAAATAAATAAATTTAACTCAATTTAGAAGGAAGAAAAGTCAGGTAATTGAGTCCGAACCATGGCCATTTTAGGCCATGGTTCGAGCTGTATTCGGCAATGGCTGCATTGTCCTCTATGGTCAAGTTACCGACTAGACTAGGTATGTATTAGGCACAGAGTAAGGCTCAAGCCTTTTCACATAGAACCAGTACTTAATGCTGTTTGCTACCTAACATTTTTTTGCACCCATTTTTTCCGAAACTTGTTGTAAATATTCTTATACGTGCATGACCAAAATTTAACTGAAAAAATCACTCGGTCATATAAGCAATCACAAAATACTAAACTAGTTTCTAATATTAAAAAGGCAAACAAATGGATCCCATCCATTCCCATCCATAACGTAGGTAGACAAACAGCACTGTGCCGACAGCCTTATAGTATAGTATTGTAGCGTAGCTTCCTGACGACAGCCTACCTGATGATAGGGAACTGGAATGCAGGATTCTGAATATCACGAATATGAGACAGGTCCCAGGTACTCCACAGTCTGAAAGATGGACAAAAATGTATCACAATTAAAAGAAACAAATCGTGTGATACAAGAACACATGACAGTGCCAGAACTAGGGTGATACAGATGAGGCGTCATCTGAAGAACAGAGATAAAGGCGTAGACGCCCTCAACGGCTTAATTTCTAACAAATAAACTAAGTTCAGTAGTTGCCGCCCCAAATTTCGTTTTTTTACTTCAACGCTGGCAGCACATAGAATAATTAACTGCAGCTTTCTTGCTGTGCGACAAGTTTAATCCCTTTATTCACTTGAAACACGTTATTAACTCACCTGATTATTCCATTGGCCAGCCCACAGGCTACCACGTTAACAGAAACACCCTCCATGGCAGAAGAGAAACAGAGTGAGGTGACTGGACCATCGTGAATGGTGACTCTGCCAAGTAGCGCGGCGTTTATGGAATGGACATTCAGTCTGGAGACAGCCGGCTCGGATGTTTGCACAACAGATGCAATGTCTCCAAGCGTGCTGCTAACTGCTACCAAGACAATGGGCTCATCCAAGTCGATGTTTCGGACGTACGAAACGCTAAAAAAAAGCGATATTCATAGTGTATCAACAATTTATGTTAAGGGTCAAAAAACAAAAAACAAAAAAACCAAAGTAACATCAGCGAGTTTTCTGCTAACATCACTGTCAATTTTTTTGAACCATCCGAGATCAGTTGAGATTTTGAGAAGTTGAGATTTAACAATCGAGTGACTTTTAAGACAAAAAAATCGTCAATGACTCTAAGTAGGTACCTACTGTTAAATCGCGAATTTCTGATATTCAAAAAATGTATCCATTTCGTTTCAGAAGCGAAAAAAAAAATAAGAAGTTTCTCAGGGAATTAAAAGTGTGAAGACAATGCTTTAAAAGCGATCGCTGGACGCCAACTTCTTGGCTGGTATACGAGCTCCCATTTAACTCCATATGTTTTGACCATCGACAGTTGGATAGAAATTGCCCTCAATCATGAATTACCTGTTAAGATCCCAGATGATGAGTGTGCCGTCACGACTAGCAGTGATAGCGATGCTGAAGGCACGAGAGAGGGCGATAGCTGTCACAGCAGCATGGTGAGCCTGGAGCCGCAGCGGCAGCGACGCGAAGTCTACGTGGTACCGGTCCTGTCGGAATGCAAACTTGACCACAGAGACACTCCCGAACTGATGGCCGATCCACAACTGACCGCTCTCAGGTACACTGCAGCAGGCTGTTACCTTAAATCATCCAAATAATCAGTTTCATTGCAATTAAGGGTAAAAACTAGTGGCATCAGAATATTTTTAATAGCACCTTTCCTCGGAAACTGTCGGACATTTACTTGATATGAAATATAATAACGGGTATATCTTTTCTACATCAGAAACTAAGAATAATTTAACGATCGAGTGTTTTTTTTTTCAGTTCGGTTTTGATCACTCGATTTTTAAATCTTAACTTGGCTGACTAGTTTCTAACTTAAATAAAAAATGTTTTGCTAGGAAAGTGAGCCAGTCGATTATTTAACCCCATTAAAACACACATACACAAATATCTTCACTCGTGTTCAAACAAAGTGGATCGCCCTATTCCTATGCACTGTTTGAAGATACCATTTACTTTCAACTGTGGAGCTGGTCACTCACTAACAACTCAGGATCTGAGGAATGGTCCTAGTGACTTCTTAACTTAGCTACTAACCCTACCACTGAGTCCTGGCGCAGGTTGCTCAAGAGGCTTCTAACCAAGAGCACTTCACAAGGACTTGGCAGCTGTATCCACCCCGCATCATGGAGTAACACACTCAATAACGGCACTTACTGGGTTTAAGTGTGAGATGAAAAGGAGAGGTTCCGCTTGAAGCTCCTTCTTGACCTTAACGCGGAGGATCCCATCAGGATGCCCCCATGTCACTAAAGCCGCTCGAATAGTTGTCGAATTGACTAGACTCAGACCTGAAACAACAACTGTCAATATTAGACCACCAGCAACTCTATGTAATTTTTAAAAATATATTTAAACCATGTCTGTATTATAAATAATAAGAATGCCGAAATGGAACAGTGCTGTACCCAATTCCATAGATCACCTTCATAATTTGAGAATCAATAAAGATTTAGAGTAAGAAAAAATACGTAAACCAGAAGTGTGGACACCAGACTACCCAGGAGAAGCGACTGAGCGGTACACCTTATACAACACTTGTTTTTTAGCCATTCAGTAGTTATTACATGCGGCAGAAATCAAATAGCAAGTATTCTCCTGATTTCCCTGATCCAATTTACATTCATATCTTACCTTTCTCTTTGGTGTAACGAACTAGGCAAGTTGTGGCAGCAGGCAAAGCATACACATCATTTGTGGAAAGTGGTAACAACGAAGAAGCAACTGTCCCATCTTTACTAGTTTGCTTCCATGCTATCCTGGGTTCTGGCTCCATGGGTGATCCAACGTAGCTTCCCCACTTTAATCCTCGTACATCTTTCAAGACAGGCCTCTGAAAATACGTATGTAGCCACCATGAGTGTATAAAATAAAAGCTTGTTTGAACTGCGGTAAAGAGATTACCAGCAGATCTCAAGCTCGAAACCGAATCCGAAAAGCGCTTTACAGATTGCCTGTGGATTAGTAGCAATAGGCTGTTAAACGAGGAAAGCCAAGAAGAGATATTCAAGGGAGAAGGTGGCAGGAGCATGCCAAGAAAAGAATTCCTGAGTTTTTTTACACATAGGTGCAAACAATTGTAAAATATCTGCCCACCTACATATCGAGTAGGCACTGCATAGCCATATCAGACAAAACAGTGCACACCCTGCTCAGTGATTCAGCACAACTACAGTAAACAGAAATCATTAAACGATTATACCTAAGGTCTAATCAAGTTTTTTTTAAACTAAGGACTACTACACAATGAACGGAGTGATTATTGACTTACCGCAGGAGATAACATGGGAACTAGAGACTGAACGACTAGAGGGTGTGGAGTTCGCAAAAGCTGCCGCGGCGTCTGCCCATACGTCCGCACCATCGTCTCCCACGCGATCCGCTCTAATGGATCGTGGATACTCTCCACATCGAACCCACAGTAAGTCTGAAATTGAAAGTCACGGTCAAATATGTTGACATTTCTTCAAAATGTTCACAGTCACCATCTCTAGTCAGGATTTCATACAAGTGTCGAAAGTTTCGAAACTGGAAACAGGGTACATTGGAAGACGGGTATGTAAAGTAGCATTTCAACCTTTACATGAGATGGTCATTCAAACAAGACATTCTGCCAAAAGTCCCATCCTGGTTGTTTCATATGTATTTCTGGAAGTATGTGTTTTTTTCTTCTTACTGGAGAATAATTTTACAAGCTCGAAAAACCCAGTATCTGGCCTAAATTTTAAGGTTATTTTTCACTAAAAATCCCGTTTTCGTTAATACGAAGAGTCTCAGAGTTCGATAAAAGTAAAAGAAAGGGATTCTCACAGCAGGGTGGAAGACGTTAATAGCGTCGACGGCAGCTTTCCCGGTTTGCTTGTATCCGAACACCAGATCGATCCAATGTGGGAGATTTTCCGTCACCTCGTCGCTCTCTAGTGCCTGCCGGTGGATGAGAACGAAACGGCGGGGGTCACCTCCAGACCAGGGCGGCAGATCCACGTCATCGACACGTGCACCGTTCTGGCGAATACCGAAGTCAAATCCTAAAAAATAAAAAGAACCAAAATTAACAGACAGTCTTGATACTTCCGACACATCCTAACGCGGTCGATTTTCTTTTCTATCTCGGAGCTGTGTTCATGAGGTATTTCAAACCTTGGAAATTGACGAGGAACTCGGGGAGATAGAAAAATTCAGGCAGCATTTCTTTGACGTCAGTTGTGGAGTCGCAACTGGTGAGCCGCCACGTCGTCCCCATACTGTGGAATGTTCGATCAGGCAGGTCGAAGTTTCTATCTGAAATAGTCAGAGACAAAGTAAAAACAGACCTAGTTTGTTTTAGAGTGTTAAAAAAAATTACATACATCGTTATTAGGTATATGGAAAAATTCAATGAAGATATATGTACTGAACAACATAAAATTACCTTGATACTGCAGGAGCATCGTTGTGAAGGGTGGAAGGCGGACCAGGAAGTGTAGGACTGTGCCTGAGTTTGAGTAATGGGAACCATAATGGTATGGCTCTCTATTCAGTGAAACTTGTTTCAGCCCAGACAGCAGCTCCTAAAAATATATATATATTTATTTATGAAAATAATATTCCACAGAGGCTACCAGGGGATTGTGGTCACAGAGTTTTTATTTTTTTGCCTCTATTCTGAACACTTCTGTGTTTTTTTTAAATGCAGGTATCAGTTATAACAACTTTTCATGAACTTTTTGTAGAGAAAACTTTTCTTCAAGGATACTGAAATTTCATTTTTCAGTGCAGCCTAGATTTTTTATTTAAAACCATGGTAAGTAGATGCAAATGCTTAAGACCGAACATAAGAGTACATTCGCTATTTGTTTACGTTACTTCTGCACACTTTATGAGGAAACTATTGAATCTGAAATATAATATATATTTTTAACTGTTAAAATTAACAGGCTGTGTTGTAATTTTACAATCGAGTGATTTTTGCAAAAAAAAAATTTGTCTGACATGATGGGATTTAAAAAAATATGAAATCCAAAGCGGTCAAAATCTTGAAACTGGACTGTCTTACTTACGTTGTAATTATTGATGTAGTGCTGTTCATTTTGCTTGTCTTGCACGGCCATTGGTCTTTTCAAATTTCTAAACGATCCGGGATCTGTTAAGTCCAGCTTTTGGCTCGCATAATCAGCCAAAATGAAAGGGAATACTGGATACTGCATCAGATCATTGAAGGACCGCCCTGCAATCTAAAAAAAAAAAAAATTGATATGGCGGGGGGGCAGAAATTTCTATTGCATTAACAGGAAAATGCTTTAGAATTTATAATATGAAACCCGCATATAATATATAATTTCTGGGAAAAGGAACGATAATCGATTTTTTCCCCCAAATCAGAGTGGATTTAAAGTCTAAAAACATACAAGTGAAGCTAAAAAAACGAACCTTATTGAGCTGGGTGAGGTACTCCCAGTTGGTGATGTGACGTTCACGCCAGAGGTTGGTGTAATGGACGAGAGTATCAGCATTCGCCTGATTCGGAAGCTCACACTCGCTGAGTGCAGCCGCGAATTCATCTTTTTCCTTACAAGTTTGGAAGGCAATGAGGTACGTGCGACCCGTTCGCAAAAACAACTCTATGGCGCGTTCTTGCAACTGGAATCTTCGGTGGTGAACCTCCCGAACGTCTTCGAAAGGCCAAGCAGTACTCCCGGCTTCTAGAGTCTGCACAGAAATCGTCAGCTCTAACACTTAAGCGTTCAGTGAAATACAAATAAACTTAATAACGTTTTTTTTTCAACTGGACCGTCCGACTTAAAAATTTACTGACACACGTGACACTTGCACTTCTGATATAACTTAATTGCTAAAGAAAAATATGATGAGAGGAATTTAAAATTTTCACTGGCTAGAAATACAAAAGGGTACCCCTTTCCCTATTTCCAAAGAAAACTATGGAATAACTCTTTATCCTGTGCCATATGAAATCACATTAACACAATAAACTATCGGTTTATTTCTTGCCAAGATTTTATAATAGGCGCAATTTTTGACTTTTATATCCCAGAACAAGGAATACCTGGATAGTTTCCTCCTATTTCTAAACAGAACACTTTACCGAGCACAGGTGTTTGTCATCGGCCACAAAGTAGATACTGGACTCGCCTAGAAGAAGCTCGCCGGCCACTTCGTGAGAAGGCGTCACCACGTGGGCAGCAGCCATGGCGCGAATCTTTTCGTTGCAATGCAAGCGTTCGATCACCACGGCAGAGGGGCACGTCTCGCGATGCCGTTCGAACAGGTAAGACAGAGGCTGCGGGCGCTCAGCCGCATCTGAACAACACATGATATTCTAACAGGGAACACTGAGTTTTAGTCACAGCAAATTCATGACTGGTTTTCGCAATGGAGAGACATAAATTGACATAAATTCTAGAAGCTTTTTACTCCACCGTAAAATACTTATTTATTTTCCAGATAAACTCACTCAGCTTGTAACGATGATCTGGCTTGAGGTAACGTGGAGCGAGCGAGAGATGAGTCGGAGCGAGACGCACGCGGACTCTGTGAGGGCCTTCTGTGGAATCCAGCTGCCAGAACTGCGGAAGAGACCGCGGCTCACACCAAAGTGCGCGCTCGTGCGTCAGCTGGTCCACAACAGAGCGCCATCGCGCAGTGGCAGCCACCCCCGCACTCACCGCCTGCCGGATCTCTGACATGAGTGCTTTCCGCTCTACATTCTGCGCATCCACTGCAACGCGGGTCATCACCATCGCGTCTTCACTCATCGCCTTCACGAGACCGTCATACTTCGTGACACATCTAATGAAAAATTTTACGGATATTTAATGATAAACGAATGAGATTCATAACCCAGTGTATAAAAAGGATTTCAGAAGAGCGCTTGATTTGTGTGGCAGGTACCTTATGATAGCTGACTCCATCTGTTTCTCCCAAGCCCCGCGTTGACGATCCATCTGAGTGAGCAGCATGGAACACTCCTCCCCCCACGAATCGTGTGAGTTACCAACTGCATGAGGCGATAGCACTCCCCATTGCTGTAGACTCTCCTTTAGTTCCATACACGCTCGCAGCTCAGCCCCACCCGGTTTGCTTGAATACATCAGGTCCCAAAGGAACACCGTAAACTTCTGCTCCACCTAAAATAGGCAACCAACCACTGTGAGCTATTCGAAACAGAATAAACATATTATATTATAGATTATACATTTTTTTAACGTCAGAAATTATGTTGTGATTTTACGATTAGTTATTTTATTGCCAAAAATCACTCGATCGTAAAATCACAATAGGATAATTTCTGACGTAAAAAAGACAAGTATATTTCAAACATTTAAATATTCAACAGTCTCCTCAAAAAAATTGTAGGAAAAAACATAAACAAACTGTGTGGTCGCCCTTCACTTTTTAAACAGAAAAATAAACCTTCTGACATTAAATTTCCATCAGAAAATACTTTTTCAGTGTTTTCTTAGGAAACTGATTTTTACTAAGTATCCGAAAATAAACAGCATCCACACCTTTCTAAAAAAGTTCATTTCAGACGGACATTAGGCACTCTGTTGAAGTTATGTTACCATAAATTACAAAGGTGGACACATAAAATGTAAGCAAAACTGAGAAAGTTGGAAAAACACAAAAAACGCATCATATGATTAGAAACGGACCTGCGGGTGTGTCTGAAGAAAGGAAGTGACGATATCTTTGCTCTTGGCGCTGGCCAGTAATGACGTCACGGCAAACATTCTAGTTTGTAAGGACTGTCGAGGGCACATGAGCCAGACTAAGAGTTCAGCGGCCTCACTTTTGAGCGGCTCCCTAACTGCCCACAAAACTGCGCTGGCTCCACTTCGCCGCCCGTATGACCGCTTTTCCAGAATGATAGCCATCATTTGCAGAAGAAGTGGAAACAGGTGATGAATAAAATCTGATTCAGCTTGACCTAGGACCAGGTTGTCACCCTCCACAGCCGCTGAAATGAGGGACAGAGGACCTTACAGATGGGGTATTTAAAATATAGAGATAAGATTCCTGCAGATATATTCCGGGTCTTTGGAACTACTCCCCTTCGTCGTAATATCGTCGCTACCTTTACCCTAACAGATCCGAGATAGACCTACAAGAGATAACAAATGGAAGTATGGAAGGTTTTTGTTCTAGAATATATAAACAGTTATTTTAACAACTCAAATTCTAACTGTGAATCCTAGTTTATTGAATCAATTTATAACAGAAAAATTGTTTATTATACTCCAAAAACCTTCCAACAGTTTCCGAGCTTGTAATCCTGGTAAGGTCATTCTAATTTTTGGGGCCACTGGATTGAAAAAGAGAGTGCATACCTTCATGGATAAGAAATTGGGTACAGTTGGGGATGATGATACTGACGCGCTCCCGGAGTTCGCTCTTGGACACTTCCTTGGCACCCGGCTGCGCAACAACATTGCTCATGCTCACTGAAGAATGGGAAGAAGTCATTGATCGAGGGCCAAAAACTTCCTCTGGAGGAGGAATCCCTATAGGCATTACAATCCAATATTAAAATTTCATTTACCCACCATGTTTTTTCGTCTACTTTCATCTACTATAAAGCCATTTTAATTAATATTCCTGAAGATTTCTTGCCTTAGATCCCGTAATTGTACAGGCTGGGTGAGAAACCAGCGACACTGTTTTCGCATTTTTATACACGTTGAATTCTTGGACGTAGCAAAGAGAAATACAACAATGACTTAGAAAATCTCGCCAAGAAATGGCATGCCATGCTAAGTTAAAAAATAAAAAAATTGTATAAAATAAATACCAAGAGCCATAAAAGTGGCAAGACTGCGTTGATCGGTCTGCAGGGCCAGCACCTTCTCCATGAGGGCATCCAGACATCTCTCCAGCAGGCGGCATTGAGTGTCTCTGATGACGCGTACACACCGCGCAGACACCCCACAGCTATCCTGCTCTACTCTACTCACGTACTGCAGTTCCAAACGCATGTCGCACACAACCTAACACATGACCGAACTCAGACTTAAACACACTGCTTCGACAAACGATGAAAGATATTGTTGAAATACTCAGTTGAAATCCAAATTGAAACAGAGAGTACAAGTAAAGCGAGGATGAGGATGAGGATGAGCGAGTTCTGCGTCAAAAAATTAAGACTAAAACAATGATAACCTGTCACAACTAACTCCTTACATCTCTAACAAGGGTATTTTTTACAGACAACAGAAGTTTAGCCTGCCTTTTAGACGCTACACTGGGTGGGGGGATGGTAACTCAGAATAACTGAGAAGTGATCGTAGAACTCGTTCAACCTGCTATACCTTACCTGCATATTAGAGATGCCAGGAGCGTTCAGGAAATGAGTCGCAATAACTGTGAAGAAGGATTGCAAGTCCGCAACAATAATATCTTGAGAGGTAATATGATCTGATACAGAGGAAATGTGTGCCGAGGCAAGCAACGACTTGACCAGCACCTCTGTCAGTCCGAGGTCCAGCAAAGCTCGCGCGCACGCGCCACTCTGGAATAAACAATGTCTGAGAATATTTCTCCACACAGTCTAAATGACTAAACGGTTCCTTTCAAGGTAGTAGTAACAGATTTTGGAAAATTGTGGATAGAAAGTGCAATCGTGGTTAAGGAAGAGTTCAGACGTTTGTAAAATATTCGAAATAAAATGAGCCAGTTGCGTGGTTTCTCGTGACCATAGGACACTGCTCATTTTCATTACACTGTCACGAAGATTGTGTTCAAACTTTCCTACTTTCCTCCCTTCTGTCTGCGATCTCACCTTACAGAAGATGGTCCTCAATACATTGATGAGATGATGGGTGAGAAGAGTATCGTGCACACTCCGTGGAAGCAAGGCCAACAGTGGAGGCAGAGTGGCTAGCTCCGCTCCTGTCAGCTCCATCTGAGCTACAAAATTCTGGTCGTCGAGAGACACAAGGCACGGGGTAACCAAGTTCAAACACGCCTCGGCCAATGGCAGCGAAGCTGGGTACAACGCGATCTGATTGGCCAAGTGATAGAAGCCGCGCATGCGCATAAACTTGCTCCGCTCCTCATCCGATGCTCTCTTCAGGTACGATGATATCAACTAGAACAATAAATAGGTTGATAACAGTCGTTTTTGCCCTAGGTACGTAACGAATTAATGAAACGCATTACAAGTCAAAATGTCACAATAGCTAGATGAACCTCCTTACTTGCACAACCGCAGAGCGAACTGAATGGTTCTCATGATTGGCCATGACCAGAAGGATCTCGAACTTGGTGACATAGCTAAGGACTTGGTGAGCCATATTGTCCGGCAGAACCAGCAGCACGTCTCGCAGCAGTAACAGCAAACCTTCCGTCACTACGCAATTCCCACCTTCCTTCTGAAGACAGAAATCACATAATTAACACGAAGCTATAGTTGAGATACAAACGTATTAGAGGCTATCAACCATTTTCCCGCTATGAAACGTACATTTCGGAGGTACTAGGTAATGATTTTTGAAGTCAAATTCTGACCTAATACTGGGCTTGTAAAATTGACTGAAAGCAGCAAATCACTGTTAACCCCCGGTCAAGATGCGACTTCCCTTCAAAATTCTATAAAAAGATTAGAAATATAATTAAAAATGAACTCTGATAGTAAGAAATACAAAAAAGAGTTTTGTCAGCGTGAAGTTGACGAAAATACGCAAAATACCTACTAACCTCGAGCACATCTTTAGTGTACTTTTCCACCTCTTCATTATCTCCTTTCTCCTCACAGGTAGTCGTGACGATTGACGGGAAGAATGAACCCAGATTCTGTTGGCTGCCGTCCACAGCCTTTACGATGTTGTTTTCCTGTTCTGTATTTTCCCTGCATGTGTCGGAGATTCCAGAGTCCAGAGTCACGTCGTCCGAGAATCGATTGCTGTCTTCAGTTCCAGGGCTCGGAGACGTGTCCACAATTCCAGAAGCATGCTTTAGCTGGAGATTCGTCAACGCTTTGCTCAGTTTGCCGGGGTCAACCGGGTTGGTGTACTCATCTTTGGCGTGTGAGGTGGTTTTGAGGACTTGAACCCACTTATCTAGACTCATAGAGGTCACTTGCCTGAAGAAAGGTTAAGCGTAAACACACTATTAGCACCAAAATAGTTTTTCTGACACTTTCTTCAGGAAACCGTTGGATTTTTTTTAATTCGGAACAAGAGAGTCTCGACCCAACCTCATTTAGAAATAACTTTGCTCTTGTATACCACTTAATAAAAGTGCAAAATCAAAGACTAGTTTTGAAACTTTGGTCTATTAGTTGATGACCAGAATAAGCCACATGGAAATACAAATGCACTGCTGTGTTGAAACGAAATTTAACATAAAACTATCTCCTCTAGTAGGGACCAGTGTTTTCCTGCGCCGAACACCTATGCAAAATAAATGAATAAAAAAAAAAGACAAAATTGACAAAAACGCCAGCAGGACATACCTCAGAGTGCGCAGGGCCTGCGGGTCGTGTTGGGCGGTCTGGCTCATGTAGTTCTGTCCAGCTGAGAGCAGCAAGTAGAAGCTGTTCTTGAGGTGTGTGATGTAGGTGGTGTTGGCAGGATGCAGTAAGAGTAAGGTATCCATTACAGCGACGACGTGCGAGAATTCAGGCGGCGCGCCCATGAGGGACCGCACGAGCTCTACCACCGCTAGCCACGCCTCCCGTCCCACTGCCGCCTTCTCCTCACTTCCAAGCCGCTCCTGACAACATAACCCGTATTTAATTACCATACATCCCAATCATCCCATGTTACTGCAAGTTACTGCTACTACCACTATAGTAACCTCGAATGATTACTGATTACGATTAATGAAAACGTCCGTACAATAAATATGGAAAAAAATCCTTGTGGTGGACTGAGAAAACAAATCATGTTTTAAAAAAGTATATGCGAGAAGTGAGATAAGTTCCCCCTCTACAGTCCGCACTCGCGGCACATTATTCCTACGGCTAACCTGAGCGCTCTGGGTATAGCGACACGAAGAGGTGGCTTATAAATTTTTTTTAGTTTAAGGGCCCAGGGCTGCTTCAATAGATGAAAACATTCGAGGGAATTCTCACTAGAAAATGAATACTCCTACCGTGAAAAAGCAACAACAAACTGATAAGCACCTTGCAGAAATTGAGTAAAGCCGTCATAATCCGGACACGATTGAGCTGAGCCACATTGAATTCTCTGTGAGGATGCTCGTCGCGAAGTAACGACTGCAGGGCCGTGAACAGAGCCAGAAGGACGGAGCTACTGGTTGCTGCATCCAGCCAGATCCCCGCCAGGGCGGACAGAAGAACTGAGTTTTTAATGATGGCATTCGACTGTGAATTCACTATAAGCCCATTCACAGTCTCCACAATAACAGGTTTGTCACAGCAAGCATCCAAAATTGCCTGAAAAAAAATCGAGAAAGTTTAAATAATGTGAGTATCTTAGGGAAGATTCAAATTCGTCATTAATAGAATTGAAATTTGAACTGCCACTAATTTGTTGCCACAATTCAAAAATTAGATACCAACTCAGGAGGGAAAAAGTAAAGATCAATTTTTTTGAAGTAATAACTGATCACAATTCTGTCCAGTGCTTCTTAAGCACATCTTCGTATGGGTTTTAAAGAATTATAGGTATCTTCGCAATTATACCTTGAGAAGATAGAGGCCGACCTCACAATGGCGTGAAAGGAAAACTTTACGTAGAAGTTTGTAGTACTCGTAAGTAATGAAGTCCGAATAGAGACTAGCGTCCGCCTGAACTAACCGCAGAAGCAGGCACAGTGCATCTCCTTGCTCCGCCCCTGAACCTTTGAGCTCAACAACCTAAAAATACAAATATTTCCACAGGGTTAGGTGTAAATAACACTATACTGGAGATAGCTCAGATAGTTCCATATTTTTTCTGCACCTACTCAAAAATAGATAACAGAAAGTGAATTTCTTTATTCGTTTATCAGAAGGTTACATTCTCGAACTCTGACAGTGTTCACTATTAATACTTGCTTTAAAAAGAGGGAAAACGCTCTGCCTAAGGTAAACCTCAGAAAGAAAGAAAAATCTGAACATCTCTCACCCGCGCGAATAGGTAAAGGAATATGGATGAGCCGCCAAGCAGGATGGTTGCTGGCAAGATAGTCTCATTTTTCTTACAGTTGAGGGGAGCGAGTATCGTGGGAAGTGATGCAATAGGTGGAAGCTGAGCTGCACACGGTTCCGCAACCGTCGGCCGGAATAGGAGTGAGCTAGTACCTGTGCTCGATCCCTGAAATTATGTCAATGATAAAAATATTATATATGCATAAAGTGACAACTCAGTGCAGTTTCCTTACGATTCTTAACATATTTCCAAAGAATCAGTGGGATATTTTTTGTTCTGAGCATAACAATTTTTTTTTTTTTTTTGCAGAAATGCAAGTGCCACCACAATGGTTTTTGCTGATTTCAGTGTTGTGCTTTTTTATTATTATCATTTTTATTTCAGCCTACTCATTTTCGGCTTCGGCCAAAAAATCTCACAACCCACTCATAAGCGCAATAAAGCTATATATTATATTTCCTCCGAAATATCTTATGGGTGTTTTGGCAATCTACAAAAAACTAGGTGAAACATCAACCGACTAATCGCATATTCTCCAACAATTCACGAACAATTATTTCCTTTCAAAAAAGCATTTAGTTCAGCAGGTATATTTACCCCTTGATATAAGCAGACGGTGGTAGGATCATGAGTTGAATAGGCAAGAAGCAGCGCCTCCGCGAGTTCCCTCAGTCCGCCACTGGCATCTTCCATATGAGACTCCCAATCCACACCAGCGCCACTGGTAACCAACTCTGCGCTCACGTGTGGGCTGATGTTCAGGCATGGCCTATAGAGAGGAGTACCGTCAGAGAAACATGGGCCAGGCAAATGAAGATATTCTCAGAGTCGGCGGGGACTAGAGTCACAGATAGGAAAAATTGCGGATCTTTAATTATCCACCAAGAGTGTCAACCTTAAAGCTACAACAACTGTGCCAGAAGATTTGTTTTTAGACGAAAAAATTTCAAGGAAACTCTTGGAAACTGTTCTGGAATGTGATATCCCGTGATGTAAGATTAACGCTCAAGTGATTTTTGTCTATTTTTCGTCCAAAATTTGCTTGATTGTTAAATCAAGTTAACTAGTTTGTGACAATAAAAACTTAATTTCAGAACAGAAGCAGTCCCCACGGAAAGACATTAATAATTAAGAAAACTAAAGCATCAAACAGCCACTCTTCAAAATGAGTCAAGGTAAATTCCTCCAGAGCGGCTAAAATGTGATGTTGCCGTCACGATCGATTCTCCACACCAACTCCTTTACTGTCAAAGTAAAATTAGGTTTTCTCCTATTGCCTTCCAGAGGCTTGAAGAGAAAACGAAATGCAGCAATTGTAGCCTCAAACCATATTTTCTCAGAAATTTGTTAATTTTTCAATAAATGATCTTTTAATTCCTAAAAATACAAACGCAATATATAGATATCAGAAATCATATTTATATCCTTTCCCTTGAAAGTGACAGAACAGTCAAAGAGTGGACGTGGAGACATAGCCGTATCCACGGGGGGGGGGGGGTTAGGGGGTTAAACCCCCCATGAGCGGAAAATTAACATGGTAATACCAACGTGAAGCAAAAAAATATAGGCGAAACCCCCCCCCCCCCCCCCATGACCGCTTTCTGGATACGGGCCTGCGTGGAGAGATAGTAAGTTCTTAAAGTGACAAGCTATCACACGTGACATGTGACTGCTTACTTTCCAACACGGCAGTCCGTGAGGTTGCCAGCACTGGGGCCTAGCGCGGTAAGACCGAGAGCACGAGCACGGGTGAAGCAAGGCGCACGGAAGAGCATGACGCTGGCCAGACAAAGCGAGGTGCGCGCATCAGGTTCAGCGCACTGGTGCCCTACAAGAAGATGCGCGTCACGAGGCTTCCTCATCACTAGCCCTACGAATGGCAGCTGCAATTTCATTTCCTTGTGACCATCAATGATCCAAATTACCTGAAAAAACACACTACAATTATTCAACAAACCACACTAACGTATTATTTAAAAAACAAATAAAGTCTTGCCAATTTTGCGAACGCAGCTGGCAGGTAGCAAATTCTTAATTTTTGTGAGGACTCCGCTCGTTGTCGTTCAAAAGCAAATGTTATATTTCCACTTCCAGTACTCTAAAATCGGTGGGAAATTCCTCATAAGAGGTTCATTTCATCGAGAAGTGTCTGACTTTTGAAACAACTACCTACTTTTTCGACTAAGAGCACTGAATGTCTTGTGAAAGCAGCTGTATTACTTTGGACTATATTACTGATCTATATGAGGTCCCTTTGGTCCAAAAGTAAGGAGAAAGTAAAAAACTTTACCGCCTGATATAACTAACCTCAACAACAGTTTTCTTAAGATGGACAAAATCCTTAACGTTGAACGCAATGTGGTGCCAGGTGCCCGAAACCAGACCACTCTCGACGCACTGCTCGGACACCACTTCGTAGCCGCGCGTTGCATCAACTCGCGTCAATCGCAGCGTCATCGTGGTGCTCAAAAGATCCACCCAGCACTCCATGGCGAGACTTTCTGACCCCAGTGAGAACACGTGGAGCTGTTTCTTTAGCGGGACCTAAATCATACGTTCTTCACGTTTAACTCACTTCAAATGCACTCGTATCGGCTAAGGAATCTATGGCTGGTCAACTGGATCAACAGCAACTGGAGTAAACAACTTATAGTAGTCTGCAAAACAGTCGACGGGAAAAAGAAGTATAAAAGTAAGCAAACATGCTGGCTTTTAACTCGGACAGTAACTAACCTGTTTACAAGACATCGGTGGGGAGGCAGCCTCTTCCTCTACACTAAGGCCCCAGTCGGAAAAGCCCGTGCTCCCAACAGAGAGATGAGAATCAGCGATGGAAGCTTTACGCACAGGCTGTGGGGGACAGAGGGAGGCCTTTCGCGTCGGCTCAAACTGGCCCGGACACACAGATACTTTGCGGGTTGTTGGAGTAGTTCGAAAATGAAGCGGCCCACGATCTACCCGCAACCACATTGATATGGAACAGCCGGTGAGCCACGGGCTCCAGCCAAAGCTGCCGGGGATGACGAGACTAAGTGCTGCACAGCTCCAACACGACAGAATACCTGACAATATACACTGTGTTCAAATAAAAGAGGTAGTGATGAGAAGACAGTGATCAATACACACTATCTGTTCACATTTTTTTCGACAATTTTTTAAGGACACTGTTGGATTTAAATGTTCTGAAATACAATATGTCAGTTGCAGAAAAGCTAAGCTGGGTGGAGCAACCAGGGTAGAAATATTTTCGTCGGCATATTGTGGAAAATTCAAACTCACCGTCTCGGCGGTGAATGCGATGAATCGATTTCTCAACCTGCGACTCTAGTTCGGGCGGTGAGAGCACCGGGAAAGCAAGAATGAAGTTGGGTCGAGGTGCAGGCTCACTCACAAGACTAATCAACGGTTTCAGCAGCTCACCCTAAAAAAATTAATGAAAATGTATATCAAATTATCACACTCAAATCACACTCAAACAATAAAACTCAACTTACCACCGGTGGACAGTCCCCTTTGAAAAACTGCAAATACATATTGAGTTCCTCCGTAGTAATAGCATTCTTCGCAAGGTCCATGACCAAGTCGAGGACTACCGTCCGAAGATTTGGAAGTGGAGACTCAGAGCTGCCCAAACACGAGGAAAAGCCACGAAGAAGCGACATGATGACTGACTGACGACAGAGGGCAACACAGTTGGTAGGGCTATCATGGCACAAAGCTCCCAGTCTCAACAAAACCGCGACCAGTGACTCTTCAAAGTCGCGGCCCTTCCCAAAGAAAGCTTTGACATTCCAGCTTTCGCGAGTTTTTGGCTTCTTCTCAGTTTCTTGATTGAAAGCTCTCACAACTAAATCAACCACCAGCTTGCACAGTTTCGGGTATACTATCGTTGGCGATGATTTTTCACCGATCATATCTGGGTGACCTGAAGACTCTGATTCAACTGAGTAAGTGTCATTTCCAAAATCTAAAAACATAATACCGATAAGGTAAATTGACGATCAAGTTTGCCAGCGCAACACCTGCCCTCGCATCAGTTATAGGATGACCATCCAAACATCAAGTTAAAACGACAAAGCTTACAGAGATTGGTTCTGAGTTCGACATCAGCATCGTAGCCCTCGTCTGCAGTGACATAGTCATCTTCGCCACTACACTCGGATTCACTAGCACCATTTACATCTTTTGGCTCTTCCGCCCAATTTGACCAAATGGGCATAGTAGGAATCTACAAAGAGCATCGCGAAGTTCATAATTATTCATTAAGCAGAGAAAATTATAGGACCCGTTGCCACCATTCAAATTTAAGCTTACCTTCGGGGTTTCCAGCACAAGGGACGAACTTGGCCGGGCCAGAGAGCATTTGATGACGACTTCGCATATTTTCTTGATGTCAACCTTTCTGACGTCACATGCTGACATAGCTGTCGCCAACTTCAGAACTGTTTTATCCTCAACATCTACAACAATGTCGAACCATATGGGACAGTGAATACATAAAGAACTAGGTAATTAATTTCTCAATGGCTACTCTGTTCGTAAATTCGATGCAGTACACCCACCTGAATCAGGAGTGGAAGTTACCAAAAGAAAAGTGAGAAGAGATTCGACCAACTTGGACAGGTAATGATTGACTGATTCGTCATTTTCAACACCTCCCAATACACCACCTGCGAATTAAAAAAAAAATCCGATTTTAGGATTTTCAACAATTAACAGGCAAGGGGAAAAAATAATTTTTGAGTTCAGTACTCACCTTGAACTGTTTTAGTAAGGTATCCCAGACCCACGTTGAGAACAACGCCACAGTCCTCCAAAATAGACGTTTGGGCGAAGTGACTGCGCAAAGCAGGGTTTGATAGAGCCAAACAGGCGTAGCTCCGCCAGAAAACAGCTACGGACTGCACTAGTTCCGTGGCGCAGCCCCCTTCTGGAATCTCCACCTTGCGTCCACGCTTCAACCCCATGGCGCGCTTTCGACCAGCGTCAGCCCCGGCACCAGTAAGAAACGCGCAAGTGGCAGTGTCTGCCGCGGTCTGAAGCATTCCTAACGATGTGACGGCCGCCAGCTCCGCCGAGAGATTCCATTCACAAACGATGGTCTTTTCTAACACAGAGCAGCAATGTTTTGAGAAGCAAGGAAGGTAAATAAGGTCCAAGATGTGACTGACCCCACGTAACGCCAAAAAATGCTGCACAGTTGCGTCACTGAGTAGGCTCGAGAAGACGGAAAGAGCAGACAAAATGACAAACTCTGCGCCATCTGACTTCTCCCGCAGGTACACCTCTTTACATTCAACGAAAGCTGGGAAGAAAATTTTGAAGAGAACTACTTCTTTTACCGGATCACGAAAAAGAGGAGCGATCCTGACCAGGTGACAGATAATGGAGTGCCCCTGCCGCCCTTCACTTTTTACAATCAAATCTCGGAAGAGCTCCAGTTTTTCCCACGTTGCTGAAGTGGCAGTATTAGTCTCCGTGCACACAATGCAGGGAGCGCGCGTCCCACTACTTTTATAGGCCCCGAGTTGCGGATAAATAGTTTTTTCGAACAAGGCAAAAGCTAACGTTCTAGATTTTGAATGCCCCTCTTTGACAATCTTCAGCAGAGCTTTGACTGCTACTTTTACTGGCATGCAGCAACAAGTTCCACTAGAAGTCATGACGCGCAGAATGAAGTTGACGATTTCGGTAGGGAGGATATCAGAATTCTGCAGTAGTCTCACGAACACCTAAATCAAAGATATTCGAATTAACAAGTACTATTTACAGGATTATATTTACAGGATTTACACAGGACTTGAAAGCTACAAGTTAAAAATTTATCGACGACTTATTAATAATGGACTTCGAAAAGCTTACAACTGAAACTGAAAAGAAACGTGTTTACCGGAAATTATTACAACAAGCCTTGCAAACAGGGGTGGCAGTTTTGGATTCCCACGCCAGAGGAACATTCAGAATACAGGTAATCAAAGGTTGTCAATATATATAGATACGCTGGTTCTTACGAAATGAGAAGAAATACCTACATATATGGTTCGTGACATCTATTTAACAACTTAAGTATGAACAGAAAACACGTACCATAGCAAGACCAGAAACGCAGCAAATGTGCTGAGCAGAGAGAGGCGAAGAAGAAGCTACCGAGCCAAATGCATCATAGTGGTGGTGCGCGTCGGTGAAGGACCGATGTTTCCGCCTGCTAGGTTTTCGGGCACTAGGGCAGTGCAGGCGCCACCGCAGCCGCTTCACCATTGTCACGAGTTGGGCCAACATCTCGATCACACGTCGGGAGCGAAAGCGCAACGCAGACACAGAGCGGTCCAGAAGACGTCCCCCTCCACTCTCCAGCATGTGCTTCACCATTTCGAGGAAAGTACGCAAAGAGTCTGGGTCTGAGCCTTGTAAAAGGAGGCTATGCAGAAAGCCCACACTCCCACATACCAGCCCATAGGCGACTTCTTCCAAACGCAGACTCACCTCTAGATCAAAAGGTACAATAGGTATTAGGCGAGTAAGTGAAAAAAATGTTTGCAGAATCGGCAGACTGAAATTAGGCTCTTATCACATTAATAAAACAGGTGTTTCTGATTCTTTTTTGCCCGATCTGGCGGATGCCTGATAAGGAGTTTTACTATCCACGTTACAAGCAAAAAAAAATCCCTTCCACCAGGATTCGAACCCAGACCTCTCGGACACTGCGAGTCACTCGTTGCTAAATTGAGATTCAGTAAAAACACCTCTAAGGCAAAAAATCCACTCTGGATGAAACTAACCCTTATTCGCTTCCAGATTAATTTTGCAGACCACATCTTCCAGTACTCGGAGCATCATAGGAAGAATTCCGGCCAGGATGACACTGCAGGTCACATCGGGACACCCCATAACTTTCTCGAGGCAAAGCACAAGAAGCTGTGTCCAGCCGACCTTCAACTCGACCGCCTCTACAGTGGTCAGACTCTCAGACGCTGAGTGAAACTGAAGGTTGCACAGGTTCTCCAAGGAAAACTTAATGCACTGAGTGCATGTCGGATATGAATTCTCTTGAAATTACAAAGCGAAAAAGGTGGATAAGTGAATGAGTATCCTTTAAATGTTTCAAAAGTTACTGCGGTAATAAATAAACAAATTACCTGGGCAAACTGGAAAGGTGTGTTCCGCCCTAGCGAGGGATGTGAGCAGCTGAACAGAGAGCATGCTGAACTCGTACGGTGAAACGCAACTCTCCATGACAACGTCGGTGGCTGCGTCCACTAGGTCGCGAGGATGGGGGCGCGTCACCCTGCTGGGTTTCCTCAGTGGCTCATACAATACCGTGTCCAATCTGCCACAATCAAACAGTTTAGGTAAGGTCGTGCTTACGTTAATTGGGAGGAGAAAAGTTGGGAATATAAATACTTATAGGACTGTCTGAGTTCTGAAGAAGAATTTTCAAAACTTTTTTCGTATTATCAAAATTTTGTTTGACATCCTACATCTCGTTTCGGACAATAACTGTTTATGGATAAATGTATGGAATTTTTAGATTCTGCACCTGGTTTCATCGTCACTGCGAACGACACTGGTAAAGTAGTCAAAGTCCATGGGGTCGAGCTTGAATAAACCACCGCCAATTTGTAAGGCACATCCTGCAGTCCCAGGCTCGTCTGAGCTCGGATTCGAGTCGGGTTCCGGACTTACGTCTCCTGTCCGCGCGATGCCGCGCTTGCTCCTAAATTCCATAACTTTGTTAATAATACTTCACAGCAGTGATGTCAAAGTACGCAGGAAAACAAAAAAGGTTAGGTACTGAGAGACGGACTGCAATTTGCAGTAGTTGTAGATTACAACGCTGCTTTGTTACTTAATGACACGTTTCCTTGTTCCACAATAAGTTTCTTAAGAGAAATGCTATCTCTTGTTCTTGCATCGTGCATCACTATCCCCTATAGGCCCTTCTAGAGCTGAACTGCCGGCATGTGTGGAATTCGGCGTCAGAAACTACCTGACTTATAGTTGTACTTTAGAACAATTGAGTGATTTGCAGACCATTGTCATTTTTTTCTAAATAGTCATTACCTAGCAGAAGAATGACTGAAAGAGCGATGGAATTCCACCCGAGGCGACGGAGCCCCGTGACTGCCACCCATCTTACTTTTCAATGGGCTCTTGGGCAAAGTTATGTCCCCAACGACGGCACGTGTCAACTTCAAGTATGCATTCGCGCTCTTCTCAGTCGTTTTCTGATTTTTAAGGCACAAAGGGTACAGGAAAAGGAGAAGATGAGCCAGTTCACTTGAGCACGCCAAATTCTAAACAGAAAATAAATGGTATATGACACATATGCGAGTAGGCAATTAAGAATACACCTGGGAAAATATATATGCTGAAATGAAACCTTAGGCGTGTTTCACAATTTCCTCAGGTAGGCAAGTAATTACCAGCTGGCCCATAGCGAGTAGAACAGCCAGGCCTCGCCATCCCTTGTTGAGGAGGTAGGATCGCAGCGGCTCGAGTTCTTCTCCATCTCCAGGAAGACTGACAACTTGATGGACGTCAGAGAGAATTTCACAGCCAATGAGAGTGCCAATTCCGTTAGAATTCCTGGAATAATTTTTTACAGGGACGATAAAATACTTTCAATGAAGGCATGAAGTGTTTTTCGGTTTTCTTCGGTTTCATCTTCACCAGTATACACCAGGATATATTTTAATTCATCTCGTTAGAGCGAAAAATAAATTTATGATCATAGCTTCCAAATTGTAGATGTTGAACTACGATTAAGTATCTACCTAGGTACGATGACTAGGCTGTGCCTTACCCGAAATTAAGAATTTCCTGGATAGTTCGACCTTGGTGAAGTTCGGACAACACTTGTGAGAGAAAAATATCACACCATGCTGATTTTTCGTAGGAACCACACTCAGCCTCGATAAATAAATCCCACAACTGTTTCGTTCGAGAGTGAACCATTTCAATAGCTCTTCAATATTCCTCAGCAATAAAGAAAATCTGAAAAAACACATTGAAGGAACTGTAACAAGGTTGCCAATGGAGAGATTGTCCCTTGGCTACTCTGAATGTGATTGAGTTTCCCGACGACTCAAATCACGTAGACCAGTTACCAGTTACGAGGGTTGGGGCCCTAATTTGTCTTTGAACTTTGGGTTAGGGACGAATAAGAAATAATTAACGAAGACACTTCCTGTCGTATTTCCCGTCAAATATTAATGTTAACTAATCCATTCTTCAGTTGAGACAACAGATGTCTCTCCTCTCTGCATACTGTTGTATAGGCTACTTATGATTTTTGGAAAAAAATCCCTGAACCTAAGTAACATTTTTGAAAATATCGTAAAAACCAGCCAGTGATTAGGTGCTTCCTATTTTTTTCTCAAATGGAGAAAGGACTGGTCCAAACCACTGTTTGTCTCGAAATACAAGTGTTCCTAATCGTAATCGTCCCTACCTAAGGTGCCCACATCTTAAGCGTTTGAAAGACAGCTGTGACAGATGTGATCAGTAGGTACTGAGGTACCTAATTATTTGAGGTCACTACTAGAAAAGACAGGCACGCTGAGTTATATGAAACAAGAGGAATCAGATTACCTATAGTTCCAGCACGTTTTCCCCCTTCTGCAAGAATGGTCAAGGGAATGACTGCACCATGCATCCCATTTAACGTGTTTTGGTTGGTTACTGGGTATGGTGATATTGATGATAAGCAGTTGGAGAGATACTGTATAATGAAACATGGCATGAAATGTGTTGACAGTGAATTCTACTATCGATTTCAAAACAATTAATAGGTCAAAGTTCGTTTCATGGAAGAGTGGCTCCCTACTCTAAGATTCTACTGGAAACATAGGTAAATTATACAAATATTGTTTCCATACGGTTTGTTGTTTTATTCAACATAGATCCTTCTACATCTTCTACACATCGCTGATTCCTTCCTATTCTTTGGGGACTTTGGCAAATAATCAGCGTGTGTTTTTACCCAAGTACTTACGTGCCGCACCGCCAGTCCACCAAGGCAAAAACGGGTAAGGGGACCTTTCGCTCCGTAAATAATAGGAATAAAGTACTTGACAGCTCCAGTTAACTACGTAGAATGGAAAGGAAGAATTTCTTACCAAAAGCTTCCGAAGTTTCATTGAAATCCCAGGTTTTCAACCAAATAATTAAGTCGTTACATAACACACTTTTGGAAGTAAACAAGTTAGCAAACACGCACAACCCTTCCAAAATCCTCGACTCTTTGTTTATAATATAATTAGAAGGCTGCAGTGTTTTGCTTAACCACCGAAGCACGATCATCTTATAATTCTATTTTTTACATTTCTTGAGACTGACATTCCAAGGAAACTATCGGAAATTTCTTATCTGAAATATAATTCAGATATATTACTTTCTCGCTAGCCATATATGGCGAGAAAGTATTGTTTTTTTCATCAAAAGCAGACTACAATGCTTCTACTTAATCTGGATGGTTGAGAAGTTCGTCTGAAATATTTTAATATCGGCGACATTTTTCCCAGTTTTCAAAGAGGTTTGTTTTGTTGACAAAACGAGGAGACGCACGTCATGCCCTCAAACTGATTTGATTATTAACATTTAATAATTGTTCCAAAACATTTAAGACACAATGGGAGATTCAGCTGACTTAAATTTACTATTGGAGATGGGATTCCCAAAAGAAAAGGCGTAAGTAGTCGGCTGAAATTGCATTATTGCTCACTACACTAGTGGCGGCCGGTTTAAAGGTTAAAAGCGGTCATTAGTTTTTTCTACGGAGGTTTTTCTTACGTGGGTAATAATTGCTTTATGGTTTACCCCATTCGCACAAGACGTAGGCCCGATGTCGAAAAATAGTTGACATAGGCAGGATGACATCGAGGTCATTTCTATCCCGGTTATCAAACCGGATCAGCAGGTGTATTCCCTTTCTCGAACGCCAGCAAACCCACCCAACTAACACCTTCAAAATTTATTGTAAGAAGATAAGGCACGCCATGATGCAATATACGGAGAACAGTTCTTCTTACAATAAATTTTGAAGGTGTTAGTTGGGTGGGTTTGCTGGCGTTCCAGAAAGGGAATACATCTCCAGATCGGCTGATCGTCATAGAAACTTAGTAGGTAGTGTTGTCATCGGCAAATGATTGCCCATCATCACCACTGAATTCTCCTCCTTTTGTTTGCAAACAGCTGGGGGTTTGAGTTAAAAGGCAATATTTTTTCCTTCAATCCTGAGTATAACTACTCCTTCCGACAGCACCACTAATGGAGTGCCTTAGAACGATCAGTTATTATGGATTACCTAATAGAGTTTTTGTTGAAATTTAGAGAAAAAGCCCTTAAGGAAACTGGGAATAAAGGAATTGAGCCCGCCATGGAGTGGCTGATAAGTCACGAGGATGATCCTGTTGGAGGTGCAGTTGCTGAGAAGTCGGATGATACCGCTGGAAATGCAGGCGAACCTGCTGCTGAAGCGAAATCACTGAAATGTAACGAGTAAGTGAAGTTTCTACCTCAGAGTGCTTATTATTCCGCACTGAACACTTTAGCGTCTATTGAACTGGAAGGTTATTTCCCTTTTCATATGGCTCAGTAAGTAGGCACAGAGTTATGGCCGACTTTACTGTGACCCTCAGTTTCCTTTCGAATGTAGGTACGTGCTGACACTTTCACTGGTGGGGAATGGTGGCTTCTACGACTTACCAGACCGGACGCCATGTCCACTCGGCTACAGTGCCACCCTATCTTTTGAACTGAAATCAATTGGATTAAAGTAATGTTTGGGTTAATTTAGACTCATTCTCAAGGTTGATGGGCCGTAATGGAGCGTACCAGGCTTCAGAATAGTAATTATTGTATTAATGTATAATGGTTTTTAGGTGTAATAAATTATTCAAATCAACGTTAGAAGTTGAATACCACGCAGTTAAATCGGGACACAGCGATTTTTCCGAGTCAACTGAAGAAAAAAAACCTTTAACCGAAGAAGAGAAAAAGCAGCAGCTTCTCCTGCTTGAGCAGAAAATGAAGCAGAAGCGAGCGGAGAGGGAGGAAAAGGAAAAGGCTGAGGAATTAGAGAGGGAAAAGCGACGGATAAAAAGCGGGAAAGAGATAGCGGCTATGAAAGAAAAGTAAGTGCACAGTATGAGCCATTAGTAAGAACTCGTTAGATTCCTGTTTGGTACGATCACCCCATCTCATATATTCATGATAAATAAAGTAAAAATTTCGTCTCAGAAGCCCTATTTTCTTTTTGTCAGTTTAAAAAAAAATTACTTTGGTCATGGGTAAATATTACATTTTATTTTCTACCGGTTTCGTCTGTCTTTCGTACCTGTTTTATCTGTCTTTTATACATGATATTGCAAGACGAAACCTGTTGTAAATAGAATATAAGATTTTCCTTGATACAAGGGCCAAGTCATTTTTCATTTAAATAATGTAGAATTATCACAGATTGCAACATTTCCCAGGGCTTAAGTTGTGACAGTTCAAACTATTTACTGTCGATGCCTTTATACATTTATTCACCTTTTTTTAAAGAATGAGAGAAGATGAGGCGAAGAAGCTGGTTGCGGATCGAAAGCGAGAGAAAGCAGAGGAAGAAAAAGCTCGAGCCCGCGTTAAGGCTCAAATAGAATTAGACAAAGCTGCTCGCCGCGCCAAATTGGCCGGTGTTCCTCCGTCTGAAGCTCCTTCTGTTGCTCCCCCAGTTATTACAACTACAGCTATCCCAACCACTGTCACCGCAAAGACATACACAGAAACCAAGTTACAGGTATAAAACGTTCGTTCTGTCCTACAACTAATTTAAATTATCAGTATGAAAATAAATGGAAAAATGAATTCGCTCCTTAGGAAGCTTCGTCTTTAGATTTGGCTAGACTACAGCGAAAGTTTCAGTTACCATGCCCTAAATCCTAAATTATACCGAATGTATATATGTTTAAGTTAAAATTGTCCTGTCTCTGTGTCATGTAGGTTGGGAGTTTCTCGCACAGCTGTTACAGAGATTTGTTTGTGTTTGCAGATCCGCCTTCCCAATGGCCAAGCGCTTACCAGCACTTTCGGCTGCAAAGAGCCTCTGTCTGCTGTAAGACTTTACATTGAGATTAACCGCACTGACGGGAGCACTGGCCCTTTCTCCCTTATGACTAATTTTCCTAAGAAGATATTCATGGGTGATGATTATGACACCCCTTTGGAAGTTTTGGGTAGGTAATTATGAAATAACTTTCGAAAAGAAGACAAATTAATTATGTTCTACATATTGAAACATTCATTCAATACTGTAGAGAGTGTAGAGTGTAGAGAGATCCGACTGTACGCCTACAATGCTACTACTATTTACAGCGTACTTTGTGATTCAGGAGCTCGGTTTCATTGATGGGCGATAGATCAGGTGTATATTCTGGTAGATATTCGGGACGAATCTGATCTATGGCCCAAAATAAAATGAAAGGAGATTTTTGTTATTTCCAGACAGTTGTTGTTTTTCTTGTTAGTAAGCATAACTACCGTCAATAGTCATTTTCGCCGGTTTCAGAAAGTATTTTTGGGCTGTGCAGCCCCTTATTATAGTCGAGATTTTATTTTCCGACCCGAAAGTGCCAGCGTTCTTACTGCTTGACTTTTTGATTGTTGCAGGATTAGTCCCTTCAGCTGTGCTGATGGTGACACGTCAAGGTTGAGTAGGTGGGTACTGAGCTGCTGATTCTGAGTCTTCTGTGACGTTGTCGATTTTTTATTTCATGTATTTTCAAGATACCTAGCGAATTAAAAAGTTTATTTCCATTTTCTCTTCAAAGTAATATGTTTAATTACATTTTTTTGTGGCATCCTTCAGCAGTGGCGTCACTCAGTGTACCTACTGGGGAACAGGATGGGAACGGAAATATAAGCTCAGAAGATGGTGGCATAAGCAAGGCCGTACCCAGGGGGGGGGGGGGGGGGGGAGGTTAGGGGGGTTCAAACCCCCCCCCGAAACTATTCGGCTTTACACTAGAGAGAATTAAGTTTTGAAGGAGAAAATATAGTTTCGTGCTACTTAGGTACCTAAACCCCCCCCCCCCCCCCCCCGAAATATTTTCCTGGGTACGGCCTTGGGCATAAGTATTTGGAACAGTATTCGCGGCTGTGTGCGCGGCTAATTTCGTAGGTAGGTTTTTTTTTTTTTTTTTTGACGCCTACTCCTTTATTACCAAAAGTATTGGCGATTGAGATTAACTGTAAACGTGTGACGTCACAAACCAATATGGCGGCCTGATTGGGAGAAGCTGTTACGGCCGTATAGTGAGCACATCAGTTTTCAGTTTTTAAAATGCTCGGTGTGGTGAATTTATCTGTTATTTTAGACTTTACTAAAAGTGATTTAAATAGCCGATGCTATAAAGAAGGAGAGGAAGTGTGGCGAAGCAACATTGTTGCAATCGGGCGGTCACAAAATTCAACTGACGAGTTTATTTTTTTAAATGCGCTCATCCTTCAAACCTGTGGGTTGAATAAAAGCCCTCACATTATCTCGGGGCATCTAAAGCTCCTTCGTGGGGAATGGGCAGTGATGAGAGCAGACTGCAGTTGTCCAGCTGGCTCAAATATGTGCAAACATATTATGGCTGCGTTGTTGTATGTGAGCAGGTAAGTATCTATCTACCCAGTTGAAAATAATTGTTCTTCTAGGCCTTTAAATAAGGCAATAGCATTTTTACTTTCTCGCTAGCCATATATGGCGAGAAAGTATTGTTTTCGTGCAAAATTTCGAAATTGAGATTTTGGGTTTCCCATGATCCTGGGGGTCCCCTGAGTCCAAAAAAGTGGTTTCTGGAAAAAGTCTGTCCGTCCGTCAGTCCGTCCGTCAGTCCGTGCAGTGCTCTAGCGCCTATACCGTTCTTCCGATTTTGATGAAATTTGGTATGGACCTGTCTAAAATTACTGCCGAGACACATTTTCAAGGATTTTTTGATTGGTCAAAAATTGCGGCCGCTATTGTCAAAAAACCGCCAAAATAATTCAAAAATCGTGTTTTTGGTTAGTCGGACAAGCGCCGGCGGTACACTTTTCAATCTATAACACTGAAAATTGGTAAGTGTGTTGACAAGTAGATGTTTCGAGGTCATTTGCAACTAAAATTGAATTGGTTGAAAATTACGGCCGTTCTGGACCAAAGTTCGATCCTTTCGGCGCCATTCACATATATTGACCGATTGTCATGAAATTCGGTACATTTGTTTAGAACTACGTAACTTATACATTTGTCGAACAGAATTTTGTTATCTTGAAAATTACGGCCGTTTTTGTCAAAAAAGTGTTGAAAATGAGTTGAGAATGAGAAACCACGTTTTTGAATGGTCGGAACGCATTTGGGACTACAGTAATAGAATGACAGCCATGAAACTTGGTAGGAGTGATCTCAGATAGATGCTCTTGGGTCATTTTCAACCGATTTTGGATTGCTTAAAAATTACGCCCGCAAAAAAATATCAAAAAAATCCCACAAAAAAACAAAAAAAAATCATACGGGGCGAGAAAGTTAAGTGCGACTGTTGTCGGACCCTTTATTTTATATTGTTTTAAAATTTATTGTGTTTAGAGCAGTCACTGAGATATAGCTAGGTACAGTTAGGCAGGGGCCTTATTAACATGCTGGCCGAAACACAACAAGAAGTTGGGAATAGGTACTGTAAGTAAGTCCCTGGTTACTGTTCTGATAATTCCTGGAGTTCGGCTGTTTTCTTGTTACACGGTAACATTACATTACAGAAGTTGTAGATATGGCAGTCAATACAAGTCACTAAATAATTTCTTTTTGTTTTGCAGGAATGATATTTCCACGCTGGAAAAGTTTTCGTGCACCGATTTGACCTGCTTGTGGTCACAGAGGAAGTCGACTGCGCTTGAATTGTATGCGCCACAGCCGATCCGAAGTTTTGATTGCTTCAAATCTCACAAGTTCGAGGAACCCAGCATTCCTCCAGGGTTTTCTGAGCTTTGTGCAAAGGTATGTATACCCTGCAGTAAGAAAGGCTGGAAACGGCTAATGTAAACAGTTACAAATTTAGAGCTTTTCAGTCGGCAAAAAATAATCCTACCCGGTTGGAATCAAGTTATCAAGGCATACCTGTATGGCCACGACTAACACCTGGATTGCTGGAGCTTTGCTGTCCTTATATTGGAGAAGCATTATATGTACACGGTTGTAAACATGCATACATGTCTGCATCGTTGACAGGCACTTGTGTCCTGACAGTCAGAGAACCAACAGGCTTTGCCTACTTTTTTACTGTGAAAACAAATAGATAGCTATAATGTCCGGTGTGATTACCCCCCCCCCCCCCCCCCCCCCCCCCCCTTCCACTTTACCTAGCGTGCTCATATTAACCTTGTTCCTTAACTTTCAGTTGTTTTCGTGTGCTGCGCCGCTGTCAGCCTACACAAAGATGGCACAGGCTGAAGCAGCAGCATCTGCAGAACTAACCGAAAATGCTGTGACCCCTACGTCCTACTGCGTTGCCATTCTCTGCGATAGAGAGTGGGCACATCATGGCTGCCCTCGCCGCCTACTGTGTTCCTCCTCTTCAGCCCTGCTGCCAGTTGAGGTACAACAGGATTGTGGAAGAGAGGCCCGAATCAGTGTACGAAATGCCGCAGAACAGCGCTGAGTGGCATGAAGCAAGACGCTGTCGCATCACCGGGAGCCGTTGCTACAGCCTGTTTACTGCTGGAAGGAATGCCAGTACTGACTGGGGTATGTACTGTTTGGATTTAACCTGTCCGGGTCCTCTCGTGGCACGCTAATTTGTGATTTATCGAAACGGTGACAACCAGTCTAGCAGGTTTAATAGAAAACTGTTAAAATGTTTATTTGTTCTGAAGTATAAGTAGGTAGGTAGGTAGACCGGTAGATAATGTATTTATACAAAAATGTAAACAAGTCCACCAACACTCTACTGTTCAACGGATATGCTTTAAATTCCGTACTCATGTGTCTAAAAATATTTTCCATTAGTGTGTGAAACAATTTTTTTTTTTTTTTTTTTTTTTTTTTTTCATAGAAGAAGTGTTCAGAATTCCTGAATCCGAAAGGATTTACGTCCTGCAACACTCAATATGGCCTGCGCATGGAAGGCGAAGCCAAGAGCGTGTATGCGGAATCTTTGGAGGCCAGTGAGACTCTTGCCAGTGAGCTGGGTCTGATCATTTCATCCGAGAACCCATGGCTGGCATTTTCTCCGGATGGAGTCATCGTTGACGTCAGCTGTCAGCCCTGTCGGCTGCTTGAAGTTAAATGCCCCGTACTGGGCGAAAAGAAACCGGTCGACACTGAAATATTTGACGCCGGATTTTCACTTGAAATGCAGGCATCCGTATTATGGCCAAATCATGCTTGGAATGGCAGTTTTGAATGTTGCACACTGAGATTTTTTAATTTATTGCTCGTTGAATAACGAGTACGCGAAAATTACAATTACCTTAGACACTGAGTTCGTTCTCGAAATGCTTCTGAATTTGAAAGTGATTTTCTTCACAAAACTGTTGCCAGTGCTTTGTCATGGTTCGCTGGTAGTTGGAGGCTAACTGAACTGAATTATTATAAATCATGTACCTACATACGAGCACATAGGTACAATATCAACTGAACAACGTTTGACTCTTTCTCCACTGTAAAATATATTGATTTATTGAAAGCATGAATTGTTTTAAAAATTCTGTCCTTTTGCTACATGAAATGGTATCATGGGCGTGTAGTAAACTGTGAAATATTAATGATGAAATACTCCCGCCACTCTCCTCCAGCGTTGGTCTGCGAACACCCCTAGTAGCTATGTCTGCTTCCATTGCCAGTGCCGTACGCTACTGCGGTACCTACGTCTTTACGTTAGGCATGTTTCTTCTAGCAGAAGAAGAGAAACGTGCTCGAAAAAAAATCAGATGCATTTGTAATTGTATCCACGGCGTTAGTACAGGCTTTCATACATGGTGTCTTTCTAATAAATTGACCTATACGTATACAACAGAGCTGAAGTAGAAGCACCTCCAGTCTACGTGAACTCGTGTATGGCTTACAACTATGAATAAATAAATAAAGTAATTTGTCAAAAGAAACTACCACTCCGTCCCAGTAGGGCAGGGAAGCTTCGTTGGTTACACTAAAGGCATTGGTATATAACACGTTTACACGAACCATGAAAAATCATAATGGCGTATATAACATATCTGCACAGATAGACAGGCCAACAGAAAGAGTGACCGATAGACGGACCGACCGATAGACATAAAAGACAGAGCGACAGAACAGACAGAGTGACCAAAGTGACCAACAGACAGACATTTCTATATGAAGATGACAAAAGAAACCAGTTTAAAATTGGGATTCAGACAGAATCGGTGCGCTTAAGTTGGTGATCCCAGAAACTACGATAAAAGCCTCATGGACAACATTGATTTGAGACCATTCTATCTGGGACGAAAAGAATTTAAATATTTTTATTCTTTGGTTTGCTCTTTCCACGTGAACTCTAGCCTTTGCAATCTCCCTTGTTAATTTCGATTCTTCTTTTGAAAACTGTTTTTGTGGATTTCCCTTTTTCGCTCGTAGAAAAGGAGGTCTGACTAGAGTTACACCATAGAAATTGCATGCGTCTTCGATATGGAAACCCTTGTCTGTCATGACGTGATCATCTTTCTCCAGGCGGGCCAGCAGTTGGCTACTTTCCAGTATAAACTTGTCTGAACACCGGCCCCCGAACGGCTCACTTACATACGTTAAAAGGCCACTCGGGGCCACAGCTGTCATAAATTTAACTGTGGTGCCACCTTTGTACTGCGAGTACAACTTGACGCGACACTGAAGGCATTTCGGTTGTTGCACCGGTATTTCCGTGCAGTCTAGAACAATTCTAACTTTCGGGAAGTTAGCGAAGCATTTAGGGAGAGTATTTCGCACAGCAGTTTGACTTGGCCACACAACTGCCTCTCTCAACACAACACTTAGCAGTTTTAACGTATCTTTAAAAATTACCCGGCACTTAACATTTGAAACGCATTTAAACAAAATACTTAAAACTACAAACGAGATGTTTAATTTTAATTTTATCATCGTCAAAATAATGCGTTCCCTCAGTGATAGCCGGTTCACTCTGTCATCTTTTTTTAGCATCTGACATGCCTCTACAAGGGACATTACCACCGAGAAAGAGGGTAATCCTGTCATTGAGTTTAACTGCTCGTCAGTTCTGATAAAAGAAACAAATGGAACTGTTATATCTCCACTTGTAACTTGTGTTCCTGCGTCAGCGAAGGTCTTCTGCACAGGGGGTGCCTCAATCGTCGAGATATCAGGCTCAGGCTGAGGCAGAGGCGGAGGAGATGCCGGGACGTTTAGCAGTTGGATAAGCGCTTCCGCTGCAGCGTAGTCATCCTCGTTTCCCTCTTTCGCTACTTCACTTTGCTCGTGGTGATGCTGAAGCGTACGGAAGCTCCTTTTAACAAGTTTTTTGCGTAATGCTTCGGGACGGGGGCATTCCGGCAGAACCTGGTCAGGTACGGCGTCCCTCTTCAAACCAGCAGCTTTTCTGGGAATACCTACAAGTAATTAATACTAATTGGAATTTGGGATAGAGGTACCGGAGGGGGGGGGGGGATGTGTGCCAAAATTTTCACATTTCCTTTCAAATTTTGCTGACTGTGGCACTAAAGAAAAGATAAATTCTGATTGTACCTACCTAAACTTTCAATGCCCCCACTTAACGTTCCCAATACTTGGGATAAGAGGGCAAAAACTGTTGGGTAACTCAAGACATCACTGAGTCAGTCACAATCAGCTGTAGAGTCGTGGACAAAAAGCAAGCCCATCATTGCATAAAGTAATAAAGTAAAAAGACTTAATTTATTTATTCTACAGGAAGCGCCAGCCTACCTGATCACCACGTAACGTAATATAAGCAATGCTTACCACTTGGAAAGAAATGTTTGCTTGAAAAGTGGAGGGAACACACTTTAGACCACTTAGTGACTCTTTCTGGAACGCTTTTGAGTGCTATCATCCAGGCTTTCTTCCTGTCTATCAAAGACACAGAGCCGCTCGCACTGGTCCACTCGACTCTGCTCTTCCCTGCTACTGGGAACCCGTGCAGACTAATGCCTGCCTGAGAGCCGTACAGACTTTTGCACCCGTAAACGCAGCAATATTGATTCGATTTCGGAGGCATCTACAAAACAAACATAACAGCACAAGTTATCTAAACGGTAATGGTTGTTAAATGTAGCACGTATGATGGTGAATCTTCATTTAAATACATGGGTAAAGCTGGTACCTACTTCCTCCAAAACACCATTGTTGGGTTGTGGAAATTATTCACCTTCTCATGGATATTTTGTAGGTTTCTCCATATAAACAACAAACCACCAACCAAGGGTTTATTCTCAATTCACCCCGTAACTAAATGGTTCACGTTAAATGTTTTGCTGGAAAAATAAACAATAAACTATGCTGAATCACTTACCTTTAAAATTAGTTGTCAACAAACACTGTACTCGTCCAATTTTTGAATTGCAATACACATAATTAACATTCCACGTGGTGTTCAACCATGCAGATCTCCCAAAGTCAGTAGTTCATAGTTTGCCCACCAGACGTCGCACGGTTAATCTCAATCGCCACATTGGCGATTGAGGTAATGATTTATGATAGGTGATAGGTAATGATTTAATCTTATTTTTTCCCTCGACTGAGGGGAAAATAGTGTGGAGAACAAGATGTTCATTTTTTCCTCTTTTCCTAGTGTCCACGATAATTATTGCACCTTATTATGGTTCTATGATGACTACTTCAGTGATCATCATACAACGAAGTAAAATAGTGAAGTAGTATGGTATGATGGGTCTTCGGTTGTAGAATTATCATCTCATTAGGTACCTACCAAGTTTAGTCGAATCAGTGTGAGTTAAACTTCAAAATTAGCTCTTACGTTTGCTGACCGTTTAGACCAGAAGACGTGTGTCCTGTGTCGTATCTGAAAAGAGACCATAGCACTTCAAAAAATACAGGGTTAAAATAATTCAGTCACGTCTGGAAATGCCCTTCACGGACGAGAGAGCACCAGTGACGGAAGAGGAAGAACATGACATTTAGTTTGGCGCGACTATTGTCTCTGTCTGGTGCCACGACCTACATAAAATGATATCAGCTGATTGGTTGACCTTGGCGGGTTTGGCTGAATTTGTTCAACTTCAATGGCCTCCCTCCGAGTTCTTACAAGAGGAGTTGGTCATTTCAAGCAGCCTCAGTCTTTATACTGTTCGTTCCATTTGTCTTCCATCTTCGGCATGGCTAAGGTACGTTACGCAATAGGCACTTACTATTTACAATTATTTAAGGTATAAATACCTCATTGTGGCTGTGTGGCTGCTTAGGAGCCGGTGTTTTTAGGTTGCGTGTCATCAGTTTATGTAAAGTAATTTAAGTTGAGGAAATTGATGTGAGCTTTGCGTGCAAGCTGAAAATGTCAATCAATAATACCTGCCTTGCATATTAAACTTGTGTGGATTTAGGAATCGATATACCCTTAGTTCTGAGTCTGCTTCACTGTTACCTGTCTAACCATAAGATAAGCAGGCAGTTTACCTACTTACATGAGTGTTGGGAATCTCATTAATTATTTGCCTGGGGAGTTAGTTTTCAGAGTCGATTATTCCCTCATTACGGCTTGAATAAGTCAAGAATCAAGCAGGTCAACTGAAGAGAACTCTTGTTTGTCGTTTACTGTTGCTGCTGCGTTTGCAGAATTTGATCATGCTGGAAGTACGATAAAACATGTTCACACGCTATTCTGTCACCTGCCTTCTAAACTGGTAGGTACATTATTTACGTGGGTTTATATTTATTTCAGGTTGGAGATAAATTGCCCTCTGTTGAGTTGACTGAGGGAACCCCTGGTAACAAAGTGAATGTGGCTGACCTCGCGAAGGGAAAAAAAGTTGTTATCTTCGGCGTTCCAGGGGCCTTCACTCCAGGTTGCTCGAAGGTAAAAAAACTTCAGGATTCCTACTGGTAGCAGTGGAGAAATTTTTACTTTCTCGCTAGCCATATATGGCGAGAAAGTATTGTTATTGAAGATCTGGTAATACTTAGGTAGAGCGTTCTCCCTCTACCCCACTGACATTTCAGGCAAAAACAAGCGGTACGACATGGTCGGACAAAACTTTACCTGCTTATTTGCGTGATTCCTAGAAATAGACCCTTGGTTAAATGATTAGAGACGGAAAAACTTTCTGACGCAAGGAATGGCCCCAGAATGTTCCCCCGAGTACTTAGAGACCCCACAAGACGTACTTCGGCAACCACCCAAAACTACCCCCTAAAAGTAGGTGGGGTGGTTGGGGAAGCTCGGAAAAACTTTTTGACAAAATAAATTGCCTCAGAACGTTTCCCCGAGCATTTTGATACCCCATACAACGTACTTTGGAAAGTAACCAAAACTCCCCCCATAAGGGGGGGGGGGGTGGATAAAAAACCTTTTGACCAAATAAATTGCCTCAGAACGATGTCCCGATCATTTTGAGCCCACACAACCCATATTTCGCAAACCACTCAAATCTACCCCCCTTAGGGGGTGGGGTGCTTGGATACGTTCAGAAAAACGTTTTGATACAAAAAATTGCTTCACAGCGTTCCCCCGAACAGTTTGAGACCCCACAAGCCGCACTTTAATAGTCACTCAAAATTATCCCCCCCCCCCCCCCACGCGGGGGGGGGGGGGGGGGGGGAGGCTCGAAATAAGCCATACACCATTAGTGACGAGTATGGCGGTTGTCACGTGTCATACCCAGAACTACTCATATACCACAAACAACTGAATCCACTGATTTCACCCTTTTACAGGTCCAGGGGGGACTTCCCCCCCTTTTTTAGCGGCCAGGGAGTTATGCGGGGGTAGTGGGTGGTATCATTGGATTCGTAATTATTTGTTCTATAATTGTCTAAAATTTGATCGAAATCGTTAGAGCCGATTTTGAGCAAATATTTTTTTTCTACTTTTTGGGGGTGTTTTAGGGGGGTAACCCCCCTTAATTTTAAAGGGGGGAAACTGGGCTTCTGGATTTTTATTTCTTCCAATTTTAGAAAGGTTACTACCGATTTTGAAGAAAATCGGTTGAAAAGTGTGCCGTCCAGGTCAATGCCACATACATAGCTACATACATACATAGCTACATACATACATAGCTACATACATACATACGTACTGACACGGCGTACCTGACCTCTTCTAAAAATTCCTGGGGGCAAACTTTTCGTCGGATGACAAAAGTGAGTTGGTTTTCATATTCCGAAGGCATGGACGTTTCCGAAATGTATATGCAAGTTCCAATCGCTTTTGAGGTCTGGGAGCAATGACGGTTCAAAGTTGAGGTTTGCCGAAAATTGGCCCGCACGAATACAATACTTTACCTTACGTATACTCCGTATACAGGTAAAGTAAACAAGCGGTACGACACGGTCGGACAAAACTTTACCTGCTTATTTGTGTTATTCCTAAAAATAAACCCTTGGTTAAATGATTGCAGAAGGAAAAACTTTTTGACGACAGGAATGGCCCCAGAATGTTCCCCCGAGTACTTAGAGACCAAACACGACGTACTTCGGCAACCACCCAAAACTACCCCCTAAAAGGAGGTGGGGTGGTTGGGGAAGCTCGGAAAAACTTTTTTAAAAAATAAATTGTCTCAGAACGTTTCCCCGAGCATTTTGATACCCCACACAACGCACTTTGGAAAGTAACCAAAACTCCCCCCTAAAGGGGGGGAGGGGTGCCGAAAAACCATTTTGACCAAATAAATTGTCTCAGAACGATGTCCCGATCATTTTGAGCCCACACAACCCATATTTCGCAAACCACTCAAATCTACCCCCCCTTAGGGGGTGGGGTGCTTAGATACGTTCAGAAAAACTTTTTGACGCAAAAAATTAGTTCACAGCGTTCCCCCGAACAGTTTGAGACCCCATAAGCCGCACTTTAAAAGCCACTCAAAATTGCCCCCCCCCCCCCCCCGGGGGGGGGGGGGCTGGAGATAAGCCATATACCATTTGTCACGAGTATGGCGGTTGTCACGTGTCCTATCCAGAACTACTCGTATACCACAAACCACTGAATCCTCTGATTTCACCCTTTTACAGGTCCAGGGGGGACTTCCCCCCTTCCAGGGAGTTATGCGGGGGTAGTGGGTGGTATCATTGGATTCGTAATTTTTTGTTCTATAATAGCCCAAAATTTGATCAAAATCGTTAGAGCCATTTTTGAGCAAATATTTTTTTTCTACTTTTTGGGGGAGTTTTGGGGGGGTAACCCCCCTTAATTTGAAAGGGGGGAAACTGGGCTTCCGGATTCTGATTTCTTCCAATTTTAGAAAGGTCACTACCGATTTTGAAGAAAATCGGTTGAAAAGTGTGCCGTCCAGGTCAATGCCACATACATACATACATACACACATACATACATACATACATACATACATACGTACTGACACGGAGTACCTGACCTCTTCTAAAAATTCCTGGGGGCAAACTTTTCGTCGGAGGAAAAAAGTGAGATGGTTTTCGTATTCCGAAGGAATGGACGTTTCCGAAATGTATATGCAAGTTTCAGTCGCTTTTGAGGTCTGGGAGCAATGACGGTTCAAAGTTGAGGTTTGCCGAAAATTGGCCCGCACGAATACAATACTTTACCTTACGTATACCCCGTATACAGGTAAAGTAACAAGCGGTACGACACGGTCGGACAAAACTTTACCTGCTTATTTGCGTGATTCCTAGAAATAAACCCTTGGTTAAATGATTGGAGACGGAAAAACCTTTTGACGAAAGGAATGGCCCCAGAATGTTCCCCCGAGTACTTAGAGACCCCACACGACGTACTTTGGCAACCACCCAAAACTACCCCCTAAAACGAGGTGAGGTGGTTGGGGAAGCTCGGAAAAACTTTTTGACAAAATAAATTGCCTCAGAACGTTTCCCCGAGCATTTTGATACCCCATACAACGTACTTTGGAAAGTAACCAAAACTCCCCCCATAAGGGGGGGGGGGGGTGGCGAAAAAACATTTTGACCAAATATATTGCCTCAGAACGATGTCCCGATCATTTTGAGCCCACACAACCCATATTTCGGAAACCACTCAAATCTACCCCCTTTAGGGGGTGGGGTGCTTGGATACGTTCAGAAAAACTTTTTGATACAAGAAATTGCTTCACAACGTTCCCCCGAACAGTTTGAGACCCCATAAGCCGCACTTTAAAAGTCACTCAAAATTGCCCCCCTCCCTGGGGGGGGGGGGGGGGGGAGGCTCGAAATAAGCCATATACCATTTGTGACGAGTATGGCCGTTGTCACGTGTCATATCCAGAACTACTCATATACCACAAAAAACTGAATCCACTGATTTCGCCCTTTTACAGGTCCAGGGGGGACTTCCCCCCCTTTTTTAGCGGCCAGGGAGTTATGCGGGGGTAGTGGGTGGTATCATTGGATTCGTAATTATTTGTTCTATAATTGTCTAAAATTTGATCGAAATCGTTAGAGCCGATTTTGAGCAAATATTTTTTTTCTACTTTTTGGGGGTGTTTTAGGGGGGTAACCCCCCTTAATTTTAAAGGGGGGAAACTGGGCTTCTGGATTTTTATTTCTTCCAATTTTAGAAAGGTCACTACCGATTTTGAAGAAAATCGGTTGAAAAGTGTGCCGTCCAGGTCAATGCCACATACAGAGCTAGCTAGCTAGCTAGCTAGCTACACACATACATACATACACACATACATACATACATACATACATACATACACACACACATACATACGTACTGACACGGAGTACCTGACCTCTTCTAAAAATTCCTGTGGGCAAACTTTTCGTCGGAAGAAAAAAGTGAGATGTTTTTCATATTCCGAAGGAATGGACGTTTCCGAAATGTATATGCAAGTTTCAGTGGCTTTTGAAGTCTGGGAGCAATGACGGTTCAAAGTTGAGGTTTGCCAAAAATTGGCCCGCACGAATACAATACTTTACCTTACGTATACTCCGTATACAGGTAAAGTAAAAAGGCTTTAGCGCGCTTTGAAAATGGAATAATTTAAGCTGATATATACCTAAGTATTTGTTATTTTTTGTGTGATAACCTGTTATAGACGCATTTGCCTGGATATGTTGCGAAGCGAGACGAGCTAAAATCAAAAGGAGTGGATGAGGTTGCTTGCGTCTCCGTTAACGACGCATTTGTTATGGCGGCATGGGGAAAAGACCAGAATGCCGATGGAAAGGTAAAATAACTTCTAACGGTTATTATCAAATTATTATCTAGTGGTGTGGGCAACTGCCCTGAACGCTGATGGTATTTCCTTGCTAACCGTGTTTTAAGATCAGGAATAACCGTACACGCATCAAAGAGGGATAATGGTACAAGGTGCATTGTTAGAGGTTTGAGCTCATTAGTGTCTCGCTTTTGATGAGTGCAAGACGTCCATGTGCTTCTTATTCTTGAAGATGAGGAGAAAATTCTGTTTTGCGGCAAATAAGAACATCTTCAGATCCTAAGACTTAGTTTACGATTTTGGTTTTAGGTCCGCATGTTGGCCGACGCAGGCGCCTCCTTCGTGAAGGCCCTTGGTGTGGACATGGAGATTCCCCCTCTCGGCGGCGTTCGCTCGAAACGCTTCGCTCTCGTAGCTGAGGATGGAACTATCACCCAACTTGCAGTGGAGCCAGACGGCACTGGCTTGTCATGCTCCCTCGTTGAACAGATTAAGCTTTAAGTGCTTTCATTATTCCTGAATACCTGGATGTTAGCTGTTCATCTCTGTTGCTGCTTTGCCCATTTTACGTATGTGAATAGCCTTTTTTACTTACAGTACCCATGCAACTGATTGTGGCACCTACTGAGTTATTTCCTTTCAGTTTGCTTACCAGTGGAAAATATTCTAATTTCACCTAGCGTCAAAACGTTTTGAGGCTCTCGCAGTACCTACCGGTTTTTCTTGAACGCACGCAATGGATAAACCCCACCATATTAGAAAATAGAAAATACATTTGAACCATTTAATTTCTAAATTTCTACTTGCTTACTATCCCTGAGCCCTGCCATAATAATTATTCGAAATTCCAGTCGAGATGATCGATGGAAATGTCTGCCATTTTGTGTGAGTTGGCCATGATCGCACGCATGTCCTCACTGTCCGCCTGAACCTGATGGGACGCCATAGGGATGACAGGATGGAGAAGACTCCTTAAGTCGCCTTTTATCTACGAAAAAACAATCTCTGTAGGAGCTACTCTGATGACAAGTTTCAGTTATTTTTCGGCAGCACCGCCGTCAGACACCGCTGTGGACTACTTAAATCAGTAACAGCAATGAAAATGCCTGTTACATGGGAACACTGTAAAATGTTCAACACAATGACCCTACCTTGAAAAAGGGTAGAGACAGGAGCTGCTGCGCGGTGGGCCTTAGCTCCGTGTTCTGGCGTGTGCAGGCGTCTCGTACCTGTCCCAGGCCTGGCGATACCTCGTTTGCGAAAGCTGGCACCCACCCACCCAGCTTCTGAACCAGCATGCATGTCGGACTAACATCGCTGTAGGGCGCAGCACCATTTACGAGCTCCAGACACGTCATCCCCACGCTGTAATTTTATTAACCTTAGGATAAGTAGTTTGTTGTTGGTTGACCTCACATTTCGTCACGTTGCGTTCACTGGGTCTTATTGCGTATCAAATAGTTTACGGTGCTAAAATGACTTGCCAATAGTATTCTAGATTAACAGATTTTCTAATGGTCTCCAAATACTGATATCTTAAAACTGCATTCTAGTGCCACTTGTGCCTCACTTTTATAGGTTAACAGGTATAAACTTCAGCCATGGCTGCTCTGCTCCCTCGGTGACAAGATGCAAAACCAAGGACACGTACTAACCTGTAAATATCGGATTTTTCATCGTAACCATCAGCGTCTTGAGCGAGGACCTCAGGACTCAGCCAGTTGAGATTGTCAGCGTCTGCTTCAGTGAATATATTATTTGGAAGGCCCGGCGTGTACGGCTGAGCATGGCGCAGGCAGGTAAGTAGCGCGGTCCCTGAGGCAGTCACAAGGATGTGCCTGCCCCGTACCGCCCGGTGCAGGAACCGACGCGCATGTAGATAGACCAAAGCCTGTAGTACATCTCGCAGTATAAGAGCCAGAGCAGACTCGCTTAACCCGCAAGGAAAGTGGTTCGCCACAAGGTCAGCACAGGAGCCGTATCCGGCGGCCGGGCTCACAATATAGAGGCCTGTAAGGCAGAAGAGCTTTGAGTTAAGAACAGCATGTCCGTTTGTGTCCCTAACTACTGGTGGAAGATATAAACATGAAACTTTAAGCGAGAGTTCGGTACATATTTCACTTTAGTACCTATATGCAGGCGGCAGAGGTGAGGGTCTCAGGGCTGCGTATGCTTATTTTCAATATGGAGTGATGTGGCAGCAGAACAGACATGGGCTCAAGCAAGTTAGATACTTACAGTGATCATCTATAAAGCAACTTTCAATGAACAGCAGGTTTTTGTGTCGTAACTGACTGGTAAGATACAACTCTCTTTGGACAGCAGCAATATCTTTAGCATCAGCGCGTTCTAAGTCAAGCTTCTTCAACACCAACAGCTTTGACCCCTTGTGGGCAAGAAGGACCATGCCAATGGGACCAAAGCAAGGTCCCAGCATGGACACCACCTCGAGCTCCTTCAGCATCTTACGCATCTCCCACCTCTACTTCCTTTGTGCCTTCTTTTAGGGTATACTCTTTGTAAGCCTCCTGAATTTGTACTAGAGAGAACTTCGATTGAGCATATTTATAACGGCACTGCACCCTGTAAGAAAAAACAACAGGCTGCAGTAACTTATAAACAAGGGAGAAAGCCGAAAACTTTCAAGCAAAAAATTTTAGATAGTAAAATAAGCTTTTAGAAACAGGATGGCCTTTCGAAGCTTTATGGACCCTTCAAAATACTTAGTTAGTACGCACCAGTACGTCAAGGTCGTAGTGACGAACGTAGCATAACCTAAATGGCATGACAGTCTTCCTTTACTAGTAAAGAGGAACGCAGCAAGTCCTCCTAAAACTCCACCACCGGCACCGTACAAGAATGAGCTGCGAAAACAGGGGATGGCAGCAACGTCAGTACCGAAGATGACTAGACTCTAGAATTAAAATAAAGACGTAATTATTTAAAGAACATTAATTTCACCCACTTTCTTGCTCCAGCTAATTGTAATTTCAAACAGGTTTACGGACCTACTTAACCTAGGAGGGGCAATCATAACTTGCAAGCACTCAAGCAGGGACAATGATAAAACTGGCTGGGCCAAAATCACTCAACGACCTTTCTGTCGAAATCTTCTTCTTCTTTCATTGTTCTAGACTATAATTTCACAAGCCATCTTTAATACGAAAATTAATCAGATATAAGATTTTACTAGCAGACAATCATCAAACAAGTCAAACATTCATTCAACAAGAAAACAACTCTTTCGGAACAACGTTCTGGTGCCACGACCGTTGGACCACTTTTAGCGCCCTTATTTAAATCGATTTCCGAAGCCAACGAGCTGACTCCACAGTAAGTCAAAATAAACATTTTTTGTTCCACTGCCCTCTTTAGGGCCAGTACTTATGCAGATGTGTAACATACCTAAAACATATCCTTACAACATAGGTACCTATACTTATACTTGGTAAGCTTCATCATACACGTCTTCACCTAAGCCGATTCACTTCTCTTTGTTAGTGTAAGTTAAGTCAGACGTAATAATATTTAAAGAGAGAAACGGCAATAATTTTATAATAGGTACGTTAAGTATTTCTTATAGCTACTGAACAGTACACACTGAAGATGACGAAGGTACAGGTATTTTTGATGGCACAGGTAGAGTAACATCACTGTGCGTAGAAATTTCAGCTCGAACGACGCGCTGGAACTCTTCTACTTGACTGCGAGTCAAACGAAATCCAAGGAAGTCTGCCATAATTCGTTGAAACGCCAGGGATACCTTCATGTAAGCAAGTTTTTTTATTAGCAGAGGAGTGGCGAAGTGAAGGGGCTTCAGCCCCCGGCATATAAGGAAAAGCGTGCTTCAAACTTCACTGTCCATTCAAAAATAAAATCACAGACTAGCGTAAATAGTTTCCTACACTAAAGAGACTAATGTACTGCAGAAAAAATAAATATCCTCCAGTTTCGTTTTCTCATAAAGTGGAAACTTTATGTTTAAGAAAAATTAACCATACAACAGCTCCCTCACAAAATGGACATTGAATTGAAACCCATTCTGGCGTTAGTGCACTTACCCTTAAACTGGGTAACTCCAAAAAGAGGATGTTCATATTGTTCAGTAATACATTAAAATTTATGGGACGAGAGAGGCCTAACGGTCAGTCTTTAACTGACTGCTTGTCTGTCTGTCACGCGTTTTTCAAAAGCAAATACTTACTCCCTCCCCACTGCGAGCAGAAGTAACGTGAGAAGTAACATGTAGCTCCGCAGCTAGTTTATTTTGACGATCTTGCTTTACAACCCTTTGATGTTCCATGTCAGATTTATTCCCAATAATTGCAATTATCGGGGGATTACCGTGCGACCCACATACTTCACGAACGGTCTTTACCCAGGCAGGCAATTTGGAAAATGTGACTTCATTTGTGACATCGTACACAACAGCAACAATCTAAAAAAAAAAAAAAAAAAAAAAAACTTGTTTACTTCATACCTAGTTCTAGTTACAAGTGCATGCAGTAACTTAACTTATTTCCGATGGGAGTTCCACCTAACTGATGCGGCGTTATTAATCCGATACTTACAAAAGCCTATCATCTAGGTAGGTACTTGCTCTGATACAGATAACCATTAGAAGCTTACATTTGCATTGAAAATGTATTTGTCAAGCATATTTTTTGACTCGCCACCCACGTCCCACAAATGAACCGTTATATTTCTGGTTTTTTGGATGACATCCCTCTTTAAAAGGAACTCGACGCCAGACGTAGGAAAGTACTGCTTGGAGAAACTGTTATTGCAGTAACGTGACGCCAAGCACGACTGAAACATATATTTTTTCATTAGTTGAACCTCCCAAGACTTTCTTTCACAAGGTAAAAAGTATAAATAACGCCACATTAAATACTCACTTCTCGTCAAAAGGGATCTATTATACCTGCAAAAAAAATCTGGTGCACGGTGTAGCCTAAAGAGCATTCCGTGTAATGTGGTACAAATTTTACTGCAAAATAGCGATAGTAAGAGATCAAGTGACCTTTCCAACACAAGAATCTCCCAGAAGTACAAACTTTAGTTGGCGATCTAATGTCTCTTCATCAGAATCTGACATAGTAATCAGAAATACCAAAAAATAAATAAAAAGGCTACACAGGCACACTTGTGGGCACACTGTTTACCGAGTAAAAAAACAACAGATGACAGATACCAACATAACAAGTTTGCGACAAAAATTCCATCATCAACAAATTCAAATTTTGGCGCGAAATTTTCATCCTCGTAAAAAAGTAGAACCTGCAACTGATATGAGCACAAACGTTAACGGCCGAGGATACGCTAAAAGCTAAACGTAGTGAGCTATTTTAACGTGAAACAAATGACTGCGAAAAGAATAAAATGAATATTATCGAATGGTAGAAATGGAGGTGCTATTCCCGGTATTCAGGGAGAAATAACAGTCCATATTTTTGTCTGGTCTCAAATGTTACATATCCGAACTGCCAACGAATCTGCCTTTACGATTACAGGACTATAGATACTCCATCACTGGCTGTTTAATTTTAGAAAAACAGATGCAAAAGGATAAACTAATATAAATGGTGTAAACAGACTAAAAAATAAAAAACCTGCTCAGTATTCAAATAAACTGCATGTTGAGGGAATTTTCAAACGCCAACTCGTCTGCGTCGACATTATAAGCGATTGCCCCTCCGTTGGACGTTACTGCCTCATTCCGTCCGCTCGCACTGGTACTAGGTACTTCGACTACGGCTTGCTCCTCTGGTTCTGGCAGCAGTGGTAGACCGAAAATTGATCGAGTCGCATTGGGCACTTCAGCAGCAGTTGATAGCTGCAAGTAAATCCCTTCAGCTTTCCTCAAAATAAGATCCAGGTCCATCTTTTCTGATAGCTCGTTAATATGCTGAAAGATTACAAATTAATGAGTTTTAACTATAAAAATAATTTCGTTCTTTTAACTTTTTGCTAATCTTTCCGAAGATTTGGATTTTTGCCTGTTCTGAAGCACAATACGCCATCTTAAGACTGTAGAGTGCTGATTCTTGCTAAATTTATGGCATACCTACTGTATTCAGTAGCTTAATGATAAGTTTATGAGAAAACAGCTGGATAAATATTTGTTCTGAAATATATGTACCAGACTTAATTAAGTATTCACCTAATTTAATTTTTTTTAATATTCAACACGTGTATGTTGTGATTTTATCGATAGATCTAATGATTAAGCTATTTTCAAAAAATCTTTTTTATTGATAAAAATCGCTCTATAAACCAAAAAATACTAAACTAGTTTTTGTTAAAAAGACAGTAGTAGTAACGTTCCATACCTTGAGTATTTCAGTAAATCCATATTCCCTTGACATTAGAGCTTCTTTTTCGTTGTCAAGAATGGCAACACAGATAAGAAGATGGTAATTCTGACATCGTGTTTCGGCCCATAATGTTTCCCATAGGATGTAGATCTGATCGAATGAAAATTCCCTTTTAAACCAAACAAGAAGCCACCGAAAGCAAAAGAACATGTTACTGGAGTCCTGCCGCAACAAATAGTTGGCAAGTTCCGGTTCTACGGTGCACACAACCTGATACAGCTGCTGAAGTTGCTCTTTCATGCCGGCTTGGTCAACATCGAAGTTGCGGACCTGTAAAATATCTGAATAGTTATGTATGAATATCAACATCTTCAGGGAGTAGGGGTTCTATGCAAACTTGGACGTTGGCAAGCAGCGAAGGTATCGATTGTACTTACCATGCGACTTATGACAGAAGTAAAGCACCAAAACGTGTCCACCTCATCTTGTATGAGGAAAAGGAGAGGGGATAATAAATCACTCATGCCCTGAACGTAACCAAGGTCAAAATTATACATGACATAGGTCATGAGGATGTCTTGTAGCTGCTCTAGATGCGGGTTGTTGTCATCAGCGAAGAAAGCCATAGTACGGTCGGTGCGAGTTACGTCCTTTTCTAAAAATAAGTAAAATAAACGCAAAATAAAAACTCAAACATTTACTTAATTTTAAAGAGTAAGCTGCTTGTGGGGCGACTCAAATTAATAACACTTGTGAAAGAAAGGAGACAACAAGACTAATTAACAACTAATGATTACCTGAATTACCAGGTTCGAAAAGACCTAGCCAGAGCAGTTAAACAGACATCCAAATTACCTATTAGACTCTTCCTTTCTTTGAAATCAGAGAATCGATCCTCTTGCTCTCGTGAAAGGCTTTTCCACTGAAGTTTCATACGGTAATATTCCTCAACCTTAACTTTCCGCAACGTTTCTCGTTCTACGTAGGTTGACTTCCATGGGTAGTAGCCAAGAAGGAATTTCCACACATCCTTCCGAATACAAGGTTGCACACCCTAAAACATCGATTTTCAAAGGGGGGAAAGGGGGGAGCGGACGACAAGTTCCGGCAAGGTACCTGTACCTTCCAATATTTTTATGACTAGGTAACCTAATAAAATGCAACATGGGGCATGGATAGTGAGGGGAAAACTAACCTGAATCTCCAGGTTTCAATTTTTACGCAAGAAATTTCGTTAAGTACTCACTTAGATTCTACTTCCTGCCTCTTAAAGAAAAGTAGATGCACATAGAGATAATAGTCAAAAGGACTTACCCCATGAAAAATCATTTCTTGAACAATATCACTTTCTGGTATAGCACCGGTCTCGTCGAAAAAGTTGGCCCACTGCTCTATCGTGAGTGGGAGAGTCCGCGGGGGGAGCGTGCGCTGAGGTAAGGGAACTCTTTGGGACACGACTTCGTATTCCTCAGCATTGCGGGGAGTGTCATCATCGGACTGCAGGCTGCTTGTTAATCGCTCCGCGATCTCGTGCTCATCACTCGGTTTGTATACTAAAATCAAATTTGCATACACTTAACTCTCAACGCAACCGGTTTGCTTTTTTGGGGGGTTATTTTGTAAATTAAAAAAAAAAAAAAAACATTAAAAAACATTAAATGAATTAAATTTATCTAGACAGTCAAGAGCGACATTACGTATCAAAACATTTATTAATAACAAGAAGTAAGTATTAATGTTAGGATGCAACAATCGAATGATTAAAATCTCAGTAGGCAGTTATTTTAAAACCATTCAAAGTAGAATGATGTGAATGATAGGGATATATTACAGTTCAGGAGAAAAAATATTCAGCAACTTCCGTGGAAAGATGACAGAAAAAATCAATGTGTTGCCATTCGTACTTACCCTTAAAACACTTCCCATCCTTCCTAGGTTAGGGAACCATCGATCCTGCGAAAACGGTGGCAATGTTGTCGACTTAAGCGCAGGACGTAGAATTTAGAATTTTCCTCTCCTCACTTCGTAAAAATTTTGCCAGTCGCAACTCTCAGACTTTGGACAAGGTACCTCACTTTCTTAACCATTCATGTACCGTTCATGTTAATGTACATATACATATGCTGTCGCCTTATTTCATTACATGTAATGAAATAAGGCGACAGCATTATACCTACTATACCACAAATAGGAATAGCCACATAAATGAATTTCATAGTGTCGAGTGAGAAGCATAACTAAGCAGATAAACTACTTACAAAGGACGTCTGTAACTTTCGAAAATGCGTCCATAGTTGTTTCCAAAGGCCGATTATGAAACTTTTGCATAAATGTCCAAATAACGTCAGTTTTGTTTTCTGTGAAGAGCTCGAGCTGAGCAAAAGATTTGTTGAGATTTTGTACATCGAGCTGATCCATGACTAAATGAAGTTTGGGGTCCCTCTTGCATCTAAAACCATGGTAATCATGTATAGACAACCCAGGATGGTGGCATGCCTTGACATCATTCAGAAGTATAGGAGGTATAGCCATGAAAGAGGGGAAATATACATATTACACACAGAATGTAGAAAGTTCAATTTCTGTCTTGTTTTAGAGCAACTCAGCTCACGCTCGATCGTACTTATTAATCCTTACTGTGATGTTTGAAGGACGGATTTGAGAAAGGAGACGAAATAATCAGCAGACCCATGCTGAAATGAGAAGCAACTACTCGTCAATCCATCATTTTGTATCAGAGTAATCTGGTGATTGTTTTTTGAGACTCGAAAGCTTTTTAAGTCTGACAGTTTCAGCTGAATAACTGGTGGCCTCGGCCCACCGTAGCACCCTGAAAGTAAAAGAACCCAGACCATTATAAAACAAAAAAGTCTGTCCAATGCACTTGGTAACTCTTACTGTTAAAGGACATAGAGGCAAACGGAGGAACCCATTTTGAGGGTTGAGGCTTTCATTTTTGTGTAAATAAAGTTTAAACTGTGGTATTACTTAAGTAGCAAAAGGGAAATTCATCTCACCCATAGTGTTGAAGTTAAGAGAAAGAATAAACACCTACAATAGTAATAGGTCATAAGCGTACCACTTTTGGTCCGAGTCCTGCCGTTCGTGCTATCTTGTACTACAGCCCATTCTTGGTCTTCTGATTCCACTGTGACCTCGCACTGTCTCCATTCTACGCACTTTCCCACAGGTTCCTTGTATTCAGTTACGCTCAGGGTCCCCAAATTATGGTCGAAATCAACACCCTGGCAGCCCGGAGACACACTTTTTACAAGAACAAAATCTTGTATATACAGTTCCTATAAAGAAGTAAAATTAAGCAACTATATCTACATGGCAACAGAAGTGCTAATGCTAATCAGACACCGTGATTTCTTTTGTGAACCTAGAGTGTACGCCACAGACATCTATTGACCATACACAGGTACAACCTTTAACGACATTTTGATGGGGCGACAGATAATAAGAACGCACTTACTTTAATGTTTCCAAATTGCAGATAATGAAACAAGAAAACCGATGATCCCATGCTTATGACAGCCCACTATCACGTGACTGGCACAACTCAGTACGTACCTACCTACCTAGCAATCGAGCTCTCCTTCACACCTTCCCACTGATATATTATTTAGACCGATAAACACAGACTCGAGATCTTTTTACTGGCCTCTCAATTACAACTAAGGACCTCAATAAGCTATGTATAGTAGGAACCTCCAGTACCTCCCCTCCCCTTCCCCAAATGAGGATTTTGAATCTCGGTACGTAACAAAGCTATTTGTTGTCATTGAGGAAGGAATAAACGAACTTACCTTTCCAACATCAGTGGTACTGACAGAATCCATTGTGAGCTTTGAATACTAGGTGTTCAAATTATAAAAGTGCATCGTTTAAAGCAGTCAAGACTGGTTCCTCTATGGTTTAAAGTCCTTTAACTTTGTTTACGAGCAAACTACGACGAAGATAAACACGGAATGATGACCAATCAGAAGTTGACTCGTCATGCAGGGAATTTTGTCGCCCGGTTCAAAACTAGAAAGCTAAAAAGCAGAAGACGCGTTAAACATCCGTGACATTTTGATAGTAAATCGAGTTATTGTCCCAAAAATTATCCAAAATGGCTTGTGAGCCAATTCTTCTGAAAATGAAGAACATGGACAGGTTGCTCATCCAGGTACGTGAATTTTGTTACGATTTTGTCCTAGTGAGCACTTCATTGTATGGGTTACGATCCTTTGCAGTACATTTAGATCCTTCTCCTTGTATTACAGTCCTTTGCCTGTCAGGACTCTCCCCCCTATTTCAAGAAACATTCACCATCTTTCTCTTTATCCATGATCCATAGTCCACAACTTTACGTCTTAGATGCGAACTTTCGCCTTATGTCGCAATCCTTATGTTACTAGGTGCGAAACTTCCATCTCAGCTCTGTAACTCAAGCCGCTGAGAAGCAGAAGGCGGCCGTGAAGACCTTTTCCATCTACCGCTGGAACCCTGACAAGCCTGATGAGAAGCCCAAGATGCAGGACTATGAGGTTGATCTCAGCACGTAAGTAAGAATGCCGTTTGACCCTGCGCGGTTACGTCAACGCATAATTATTCTTGTCCTCCTTGTGTCGTGCTATGCGGACCTCTGTTCATGATCTCGCTCGGTACTTTCAGCTGCGGACCTATGGTTTTGGATGCTTTAATTAAAATTAAGAACGAAATCGACCCGACTTTGACTTTCCGCCGATCCTGTCGAGAAGGAATTTGTGGGTCATGCGCTATGAACATCGGAGGTGTCAACACCTTGGCATGTATTAGCAAGATTGAGGCATCAGACAAGAAGAGCAAGATCTACCCTCTTCCGCACATGTACGTGGTCAAGGATTTGGTGCCAGACATGACCAATTTCTACAACCAGTATCGCTCAATACAGCCTTGGCTGCAGAGGGAGAATGAGCCTGAGCCTGGGACGCAGCAGTATCTGCAGAGTGTCAAAGACAGGGACAAGCTTGTAAGTTTTTTCTGTAAGAATTTGACTGTTGACTGTTCAGGACAATGTGTTCAACTTTCTTCCTTTTCAGCGTCAAACCCCTGAGGGTGTGTTGGGATTTACGTGTCTTTCTTTCCACTCATTCTGTTTGATCGTTAAATCCAATATCGGCTTATAACAATATCCCGCTCGACCAGGCTTGAGCACTGGCAGAGCCACTTTGATGGGGGGCATTTCCCCCACTCATGTCTGCATGCACCCTAAAATAAGAATATAAATAACCCGGTTTATGATGTCAGTTCTTCCATAATCCGGAATGTAAATGTGTCAATCAGTTTCCCTGTCATTTGTCGGAAATACACCATTCTGGTGCCACTTGTTTTTGTAATCTTAACATATAATGTGCAGGATGGCCTCTACGAGTGTATTCTGTGTGCTTGCTGCTCTACCTCTTGCCCTTCTTACTGGTGGAATGGCGACAAGTACCTGGGCCCTGCGGTCCTCATGCAGGCCTATCGATGGATAATTGACTCGCGTGACGAGAACACTGCAGCTCGACTCGACAAACTGCGGGATCCGTACTCCGTCTACCGGTGCCACACCATCATGAACTGCACTAGAACGTGTCCCAAGGTCAGTATTCATTATACAGTTCCTGCGCTTGAGTTGGGAGCGAGGAATCCGCAGAAATATTTTGATCGTTAAAAAATAAATTTTCTTACCAGTGGCGGAAACATCGACATCTATAGGTATCTGTCTGCCTTGCTGATAGCTCTCAATGCATTCTGCGAACGTGATTGGAATAGTCTAAACATGCATATCAAATCCTTAACGATCATTTTTTTCGGCCAACTCCTCGCTCCCAACTCTCAGAGCCCAAACTCTGTTAATCCGTATTTGAAAGTCGGATCCCACTATAAAAAAAGACCTAATATTATTACGGTGAGAGGTTGAGATCATGTGGAGACACTTTTGTTGATCCTGTGAAGTGAGGAAGGTACTTCTCCAAAGTTTTCTTCTCTCATTCGTTTATAAGTGTTGCCTTTTGAAATAACCCATATTCTGTTTTCAGGGGCTGAACCCTGGACGCGCCATTGCTGAGATCAAGAAACTTCTTTCCGGAATTGCGAAGAAGGAAGAGCCAGGTTTGAAAACAGCTGCGCTTCACAATTAGAATGTCGTAAACTGAGCTGATATTGCACCCTTTGGGACGCGGGCGACCCTCGGTATTATAGGTACTAAATTATTTGTCTTTGGAATGTTGGTGCATTCTGTAATCTCAGAAAATTTCGTCAGTTAGTATTTATTACGTGCTTAATGTCTCTGATGGTCATCAATACATTCAACCAAATTTATGCGAAGGTATCATTAACCCCCGAAATTCTTAGTTGTACGATAATCGTATAATATGAGGGAAACTGTTGCATCATTCTGTTAAAAAAAAGTGCTTCAACCCACTACTGTCGGTAACTCCGGTAATAATGAAATTGAAGTTCAAGGAGTTGCTATGACAACACACCAACAAAACTAAAATGTCGTGGGCTGGATTGCAACCTCAGGCACTGCTCGCCTTACGAACAACGGTGAAACATAATGCGCACTTTATTACTGATAGCGAAATCTTGTATCCTGGCGGAGCGGTCTTACTCCTACATGACTACCCCCAGCAACAGCAGAGGTACATCCCGCTTATGGAGAAAAGTATCTACCTAGAAATGATTGTACTGTCACCGTTCAGGTATGAAATAACCTTGAAGATTCACTATCCAAACTGGAATGAAAAAGTTAGAAAAATGTAGGATAGCTCTGCTTTCTACAAATAATTTTTTATTTATTTGATAAGTAAGTTTTGTGTCCAGTACGAGGGGGGGATTGGAAGGAGTGTACGTTTCTTTAGCTTGCCTGTCCATAAATGTTTATACAATTAATACTGGAGTTATTCTACACATTATCCAAGTTATTATAAAGTTATGTAAAACTGTTGGTAGGTAGGCATGAACAGTAAACATCAGACCAGTTCAATTTTAATCTGTTGTCAAATATAGGGACAATAATTGCTACCTTGTCTTCAAAAGATGAATGAGAGAGATAATAGCGGGGGTGAGTAATGGTAGCAGGTAATAAGATGCTTGCTGATAATTGATGATAAAAGCCGAATAGCCGGCAAGGCTGCGTGTTGGCCCTAACAACTGCCACGTTGCTAAACAGAAATGTTAAGGTATATTTATGTTGTTCATTTTTACATACTACAAGTTATGTGGTTATTGAGCCAGTAAGATATATAATCAGTACTAAATGTGTGCCAACGTTCACTTGGCGAAGGGCATGTTTCTGTACGTTAAAATTTTTAGAACCATGGCGGCAATAATAATTAACGATGAAAAAGGACAAATAGTAATTTACGACTTGAATTCACTCAAGAAGAAGAGGACTCTCAACCTTCCACATGATGCAAGTACAAAAAGGTTTGAGTACATGTGTTTTTCTTATGATGAAAAACTTCTCCTGACCTTGACGGGCGATCCTGACTGGTTAATGCTGTCCTACAACTGGGAAAAGGGGAAGGTGGAGACTTTCACCAGAGCTAATTACATCAACAACCCAGGACCAGTTTCCCAGGTACCTGTCTAGTCTATCATTAATTGCCTGTCCGGTTTTAGTACCTACTGCCCCCAGTACCAATAAGAAGATCGGAATTGTAAAGTACAGTTTTGCTTGGTACTTAAACTGTGAATGACCAGTAGGTGCAGGCGTTCTAAAGAAGAGAGCTTACTTAAAATTTACTGAAAGCAAGTAAACATACGTCTTTTAAACGTCAGGAACTATATGACCTACCTGTCTTTTTATCACAGACGCTAGTTAACCATGTTAAGGATCTAACAATCAACAAATAATCTTGTAAAGGTACTGTGTTCACCTACGGACAGCGCCGTATGCTGTCTACTTGGGCCGGGTCTCTTCCGCCTGATGAGTATGCAGGAGACAGTATGGCGGCAGTATGGCTTTCAAAAAGCTGACCAGGTGAACGTGACTACGGCGGCCTTTCTCGGTAGTGACCGTGTGCTGGTGGGCACTTCAGATGGGAGGTTACTACTAATCGACAACGGCGAGCTCAAGGCTGTACACGACGCAGTCACTGTTGATGTTATTCCCGTCGTTGACAAGGAAGAGTGAGGAAATTTAATGCTGTTTTATATTTTTTTAAATGCACCCCTTCAGCCTTAAGAAGATGCATTTTGTTTGGCATACGTCAGTGGCATCTTTCTCAGGAAAAATATTTTTTTATCGTTAGAAATTAGTTGAGAATCAGTCAGAAGGACACCAAATTTAGCATCTGCTGACGCAGTGATTTTTTCGATTTGGTTTCCGACATAACTCAATTTATAAGGGAAAACGGGGAGGTCTCGACTGGGTATAGGTACTGCCAATCAATTAAATTAAGGTACTTATCGATCTAGCCTGTCATTTAACATGAGAATAAGGTCGTATCTCTTAGGAGTATTGCCTAAAGATTGGTAAATCTTAGTTCACTCAGTTATCAAAATTGTATTTTAAAAGATAAAGAACCATTCAGCTGCTACACACAGCCGCAAGTATTTAAGATAAGAATTAGCGTGACGTTCAGGCACCAAATTCCTATATTGAGTTGATGAATAAGAGAATCTTTTTATTCTACTAAGTGGGAGTTCAGCGCAGCCAGTGATGATTCCAAAGGCCACGCCACCAAAAGATCCAAGTACTGACAAGCAAGTGAGAGCCATCATAGCTTTCAGTAAGGGATTCGCCTACTCCTGTTTGGTTGGACAGGTCCACATGTTCGAAAAAGAAGAGAGAAATCTTTATCGGCGCCGCAACTTGTTTGTGATCCAGGACCCAGACTTCAGGGAAGTTCAAACCACTCCACTTAACATCATTCAGCACATATCCATAGATCCTACTCAGGACAAACTACTGGCGACGACCAATCGAAGCCAGATTTATACTGTGCGACTTTGGGGGCCAAATATCGCTACGGTAAGACTAGGTTGAACAGCGTGTATGACTAGTTGACGCGCGATAGACGGACACACATGGGTACACTTGTAGGTACATGTCAAGTGAACCTTTTTAGGTATTAGATTTCGAAGAAAAATCTACCTATTGTAGTCGTACCAGTAGTCTCACTTTTGAAAAATTTCTTCACAGTTCTTCTTTTTAAGACCCCTGGATCCCAAAACCACCGTCAGTTCAAAAGTTTATATATATATATCATTTTCACTTTCTTGTGAACACGCTAGGACTCGTATTTTTGAAAAATAATTGGTTTTGACTATTTAATAAAATATAAGGGACTAAAATCTCGGTCGAGTTCGTTAATGGGGGAAATCGTGGGGACTTTTTCGAAATCTGGTTTTTTGACCACAACTCCCTTAATATAGCAACTAATGAAACGAGTTCTCTGAGAGTCGTCTAACAGTAGTACCTACAACTTTTCTTAGTAACGTTTTTTGATCCCACCCTTAATGGTTGATTGAGGGCGGAAAAACATAAAAACATAACTTGTGTCCTAGGGGTGCTATCGAGTTCTTTTGTTTTGTACTGCATTTGCCTCAACATTACCTACAACTTTTGTCTGAAAAAGTTTTTTGTCCGACGCACCGTTTAGGGGGGGGGGGGGGGGGGTTGGGGGTTGAATTTTCAAAACGTCATAACTCACTTATTTGGTGAGATATCGAATTTATTCTTTTTGCTATGAGTTTCTATTAATAATATCTACAACTTTTGTTTGAAAAAGTTTTTTTGTAAAATCACTTTCATTTTCTTGTTAGGGGGGGGGTGAAATTTAAAAACTCGATTCCTCCGTTGTTATTGTAGAGAATGCATTTGGGTCAACTGAAAATCTTCTCAACCGTCTTTCTAAATGATTTTAGACTGCTTTTAGTGGATGGATGTAATCTTCGAAATCTATACCTACGCCTTTCGGGGCTGCCGAAAGGGATTTTTTTCAATTCAGGGGAACTCCGAGATTACCGGAAACCTAAAATATCAACATTACTTTTTCGTCTGTTAACAATTTTCCCATTATTTTCACATACCTACCTTATACTGCATTTTTGGCTACCTACAAGGCGAAAAAACAAAATAACAAACGCCTACCACGTTGTAGGCCCCGGAAATAACTTTCAAGCACCTTGGTGAATCCCTACATCATGGGCCTATTTCGGGTCTAGCAATGTGCACTTGGAAACCTCTCTTCATGACATGTGGTGCCGAGGACAGAACCGTGCGACTATGGAATTACGAGACGGGAGCCTTGGAAATGCTCAAACAATATGAAGAAGACGTACTGAGCGTCACACTTCACCCTACAGGTATTTTATGAAAAGAATAAAAGTATTAAAAACTACGCTTTGGATAAAGTGACAGCAGAACCTACCTAGATAGTACCTCACTACATATCCTGCTACCTACTTATGTTGGTTTTCCAGCTTTGTTTGCTGCAATCGGGTTTACTGACAAGTTGCGATACATGATCGTCCTCTTAGATAACATCCAGCCCTGCAGGACATTTCCTATACCAGACTGTCGTTTGGCTGCCTTTAGCTGCAACGGCCACTATCTGGCTGCTGTCAACAGACTCTCGATCGTCATTTACAGCACCATTTCCTTCCACATCGTATCAACATTCAAGGGACACAGCGGAAAGGTACTTTTTCTGTCAGTGGTTTGATAACCCTTTCCTACTACTGAACTACCAGGGTTACCAGGGTGGCATAATAGGCTCCGGCTGAGCTTTTTACCTAAGCAACGCACTATTGGACAGACAAGAAAAATAATTTATCCGGAATGCTATAGGAGGAAGCTTAAAATAGGAGGTTTTTTTGCCCCTAACAGCCACGATAACTTTTCTTGGGCTGTCTCAAAGCCACTTGGGGTGAACAGCCCTCAATTGAATGGTGATGATTTTCCCGCAGATAACATCGCTGGTATGGACTCCAGACGACCGAAAACTGGTTTCCTGCGGAGTGGAAGGTGCAATGTACGAATGGGATGTGGCAGCGGGCTGCAGGGTTGGGGAGATTGTCGACAAAGGTGTGGCTTTCTGGGAGTGCGCGGTCACGACAGATGCCAAGTTCGTATATGCCGTGGGAAATGACGGGCAACTGAAGGAAATTTGTGATTCCAACGTAAGGGAGTTTATATTTTATCGTGAAATCGGAAATTTTTCATTATTGTGACAGACTGTGAATTTTCTAATGATACAAACAATACAAATTAGGCCAGAGAGAAAAATTAAATGAGTGTTTTTTTCGTGCCTGACAGGTGCTGCGCAGCTTCGGATTCGGCCAGAAGGATCTGCCGCACATTGTTCTATCCAGATCCGATCAGATGATGTTTCTCTGTGGAGATTCTGGGTTAGTTCTCTCTGTCAAAACTCCACTCATCGAACCAATTGACCGCAAACCATTCCTCTTTCACAACTCCAAAATACTCAAGGTGAGCCGTCAAGAAATTGCACTACAGCAATAAATACTTAATCGAACGTGCCCTAGGATCGTTGAAGTATTTTTTTTTATTTTTTTTTTTAGATAAAACTAACCTATGATGACAAGACTTTGGTGACAGTTTCTGAAAGCGGATCACTTTGCATCTGGAATGTAACGGAATCTGAAGGAAGGACAGTTGAATCGGATAAAGACTTCACTTATTGTACCGATGTGCTTATTCCCAAGGCGGATCTGGAAGAAAAGGTAGGGAATGGGACTGGGTTTAGCAAACACACACTTTTCGTTATCGTTTTCTACATTAATAAGAGTAGGTACATTTGAAATGAAGAAGGAGAGGTATCATTTCTGGAAAAGATGAAATATTGGGCAGTGTTGCAGTATAATATGACTACTGCTTGAGATTGTGTCGAGTGAGTGCAGATTCACATACCTACCTATTTCAGGTGGCAACAATTAAAGAACTCAGTCAGAGAATGCAAGAATTGATAATGGAACAAGAATATCGAATAAGGCAAGCGGAAGGCTATCACAAAACGTCCATACAAGAGGTAAGTACCTAACTGCAGTAGAAAACATTTCGAAATTTTTGAAATATTGTTTATCAGATCATTCGACCACCCTCGGAGGTCAAATTAATGTTTTGCGTCGAAGGTTAGAAGTGAGATAGAATATGACTTTAACTGTAGTGTATACAGTAGTAGTATAGTAGTGCTGCCTAGATGCCTCCTTAAGTCAAGTGCTAGGTTCCCATCGTTAACGGCGCAAGAGTCTAATAAGAACCGCAAAAGGAACCATCCACTACGTAGGACAACTTATAAATGGTATATTGTAGAAGACCACCTTATAGCCTACTACTTTAACGGTCTTAGATCCACGCAACCTATGGCCAAGCAATTGATGAGCTAAAACAAAGACTACAAAAAGCAGAGATGGACCACAACCGTCAAGTAACAAACCTGTCGACGGAGATAAACGCACTCAGAGAGGTAAATGAAGCAGTCAAACAGGAGATGGAAGCCACTTTCAACTCCAGACTTATTGTGGAGTATGAAAAATTCAGCGCGGCGCAAGAAGAGAAGGCCAGAATGGGGGCTGAGTATGAGGACAAAATTTCAAGTTTAATTGACGCCAAGGATCAAATTTTGGAAGCTATGAAAGCTGACTTTCTGGGGAAAATCTCCAAACTGGAGTCGGAGTTGCAACAGGTACACTTTTGTGTTAAATGTTCTACCTGTGTGTTCCACAGGTTTTGCGACAACGTACAGTTTAGCAGGAGTTTATCTTCTGACTTTTTCTTTCAGCTGCGGAAAGAAAACAACCAAGAAAAAATGGAACATGAAGAAATCAAACAGCAAATAGAAGAAGATGCTGATCGTGAGATAATAGAACTGAAGGCGACCTACGAGCAAACATTAAGGGATGAAAAGGACTTGAACGTCAAAGTGCGGGGGGAGGCTGGCGTCATGCGGAAGAAACTAGCTATTGCACTCAAGGAGAATGAGAAATACAGAATGGACATTGCTCATCTTCATGGTGAACAGCAGAAGTCACAAGGGGATATACAAGACTTACATCAAGATATAAGTGAGCTGAAACGGGAAATCTATGAGCGGGATTTAACTATCCAAGATAAGGAGAAGAAAATATACGATATGAAGAAGAAGAATGAAGAGCTGGAAAAGTATAAGTTCGTCCTTGGACATAAGATTGAGGAACTGAAAAATCAGTTGGAACCGAAAAGGGGGGAAATCGAGGAGAAGGACAAACAAATCCTGGAGGTTGGTTTATTTCTCTTGAATTTCATTCTACAAAACTCACACCTAGAGGAGGATGCGACCAACTTAATTAGTTTTAGCCGTAAATTAAGTATCTAACCACAATGATAAATTAATAACAGAAACTTGGTCTGTTTGGGCAGATGGAGTTGGAGATGGAGGCGATGCAAGGTGCGAATGCAAATATGGAAGTATCGATCGCCGAATATAAAGACAAACTGGTAGCAACTGACCAAGAGGTCCGCAAATTCAAGGAAAAGTGTGAGGGAATGAATAACACTCTGAAGAGAGTAGGAGTCGATATTTTGAAGGTGGCTGCTCATATCCAGGATTTCAAGGAATTAAAGGGCTGCGTAAAGGTAAGAATAAACCGATCTCATGACAGGAGGAGAAAACGGATATTTCCGTTTCTTTATCAAAGTTTCGAACGTACATAGTAGTGAAGGTCCGGTGAACAATGAACAATTATTGCCTGAGGAATAAGTCGCAATTTAATTCTTATGTCTGTCTAATCAGGTCTCCAGTGACTCACAGAGAGGGGCGCTTATGCTGCCGTTAAGTTTTTTTGTGATATTTTCAGAACCTAATTGAGAAGTATGCACAAGGGGAGGATGTGGCGAAAGCCCAAAAGACCCAGTCCGAGCTAGAAGCAGAACTGATGAGGCAGCGAGAACATCTTGAAAGGACTGTCAGCACACTAAAAGTCGCTCTTACAAAGGAAAGAGATAAACCATCTGACGGCTCCAAGGCAATGAAGGTAGTTACCCCCCACCCCACAAATCATTACCATTAACGGTGGGTTTTTACCTTTCCAAACTTACTGTTAAACCCGAGAAAATAAAAAAAAAAGCTTTGGAGGGAATTTGAAGAAAAAATTGGCAAAAATTAAAAACTCACGTTTCCGCACATCACAATACTTTCCCACATAGATACTTCGTATACATATAGGTACATACACGGGAAAGTCCAGAAAGTTTCCTCTTTCTAAAGGAACTGCTGCATATTCTTTTAGATCCTAACTTGATCAAATAGTTTCTGACAGTAGAGAGATACCTAAGTATATGAAACTATCAGATGGAAATAGTAGTCAGTTTTCACTCACACGGTGGAAACTAGCCCTGCAACCTGTACTTCATGTCACTGTACATTGCCTCTCCTTTAAAACTGGCTCATTTCTCAGGAAAATGTAATGCTGATTGAAGAAATCAACGAACTGAGAAGAACTGTTAAAGTCCAAGAAGAGAAAATTGGAAGATACGAAAATATCTTACTGACGTCATCAGGGAAAGTGGTTTCAATGCGAGAAGCCCAAAAAAGGCTGCAGAAGGCCCTACAATCTCAAGATGAAATTCGTCAAAGTATGCTTCTTCAAATTGAAACAGCTCAAAAAGAGACTTACCTGCTGCAGGAAGAGGTCAACCGCCTCAGGAGGAAAATGACAAGTTCAGAATACCTTGGGAACCATGCTGAATCCTAGGTTGACAAAAATAGTTCCCCCCTCTTCCTAGAAAAAGTTGTCACTCGTTTTATTAGTCGTAGGCTGAATTTCACCACTTTCCGATAGTGTCTATAACGAGAGGATTTAACGAACGGATTTACGTTATCGTATGTTTAGCTTACGACAAGTGCGATCGCAGAGAAACAAGTGCAAGCGCAAGGCATTTGTCGTAAGCTAAACATACGATAACTTAAATCCGTTCGTTAAATCCTCTCGTTAAAAGACACTATCGGAAAGTGGTGAAATTCAGCCTTAACTTATTAAAAAAAAATGTAGGACGGTAGAGGCTGTTGTATCTAACAAACATGTAGTTATAATTAACATAATGGTAACGTCCTTACTTTGATTTACTGCAACACATTTTGCAATGATTTCTGTCTTTGAGTTATGTCATCGGCCAAGGAAGCTGCCATAAGCTCAGGTCGCACTGGCTGTTTCAAGAAGTGAGCAAGAAGTAATCTGGGTGGTTTGCCCCCACCATGGCTCAAGCAGTCCCTTCGGTAACGCTCCCCAGCTTCCCGGGAAAACGGATCCGAGGCAAAGTAGGTCTGCCATATGCAGGACGCAACCGAGCGTGAAAGAAGGTATGAGTAGTACCTGAAACATTGAAACATTTTTCTCAGTTCTATTAGACAGACGTAGAATTTCTCTATACCTGGCAGCCTGGCAGGGAGAAATTAGAGGTGACGACGCCACCGTGCCAAAAAGGACCCTCCTCTCTTACCCTTTCATATTAGCGCTCACGCTGATGAAAAATCTGAAGACTGATTTACTTATTTCAATCTTCTTGCCGACCTAACTTCTCCAACTTCATTTTATAGGCAATTTTGAATCGCGCGAATCTTTTAAAAGTAAACCGGTGAATTTTTTTTATCTGAAAATCTAGTTGAAACTAGGTAGTTCAGAATGTTAAATTTGACCTTTTTTTAACAAATTAAATAACTAAGGGTGCGTCCCACCATGCCCAGTTAAAATTAAACTGGAGATTTACCATGTTAAATTTAACTCAAAAGTTAAATTTAACATGGTAAACATAGGACCAAATCTCCAGTTTAATTTTAACTGGGCATGGTGGGACGCACCCTTAATTATTCTAAATTCCCAACATTATTTCTGAAGTTACGGTTACGGCTGTAAATACTTACAGTGCCAGTGTCTTGTCGTTCTTAACGACATTTCTTTTCTGTGAAGACTGCTGGTTCAGGAATATAAGTATGTCTTTTTAATTTCCCAGCATTTTCTTTATAAACAAAAACGATTCTGAGGTGTGTTACGCTTACCTAGCACCATAGCCGACCAAATGAGAGAAACGGAGCTGCCATCCCGTGTTCTTGACCGGCTCCAGAACAAAATACTTTTCTTGCAGTTCGGTGAAAAGGTCGGTTGTGGTAGATTTCAGAGGTGTCTCCCCATGCAGTCGTTGGTCCAATACGGAGTATAAAATCTGATTTAAAAAAATTACATCTCAAGCAAAGTGAATAAAACATACTCTACATCAGCGATGAATGTCATGCAGCTATTACTGTTATATCTGAACACAATTATTGGGCCATGAGCTTTTTTTTCACATAAAACTTCTGTTATTTATTATTAACTAGGTAGTCGATCTCATTTTAGTTTCTTCAATTTAAATTGTCCTTCCAGTGATGAGCTGGCGTTATTTCATCTCTGCCAGATTAGCAGACGGTCATGGCTTTAGAATAAAAAGGGGCGACAGTGGAATATCAGTAAATGTGGTATGGTACCTGAGTCTGAGTTTCTGTCGCAGTCAGCAAGTGCTTGGACTGGCATAATCTCTCAACCAATTCATCAGACATGCTCTCTTTTGTTTGGAAATGCTTTGCAAACGTTCGAAGGACTCTAGGATCCGAGAGGAAGTACTCCATGAGGATGCTAGGAACTTCGGCGAAGTCTGTAGCACAGCGTGTCCCTGTAACATGTTGGTGCACAGTGCGCGCCATCATCGAGTGGAGAGCATGGCCCATTTCGTGCGCCAGGTTGTCCAACTGCCCTGGACTCAGCAGGCAAGGCCCTGACCAACGGGGCGGCTAAAACAACAATCCGTTTTCAACATGATTAATTATGTTCTAGCAGCCATTAGAATTTTATTTTCTCAAAATCCTTTTCGAGGTCGCAAGTCGATGTGCCGAGACTTTTTTCTGTTTCTACAGGAATATATCACGCACACGTGTCTACAGCTATATCTACGAAATTGGAAAACACTGGTAATTGCGCGACCGTTAATGGCGGTTTACGTTCAAAATTAAATGTTGCTATGTTTGATTTTATGATCGAGTTATTTTTACCAACAAAAAATTCGACCAACACTACTCGATCGTAAAATCATAACAGAACCAGACGTTAAGACGTTGTTTGGACGTTAAAAATACATATTAGAGAACATATAAATATTCCTCAGTGTCGTCAAAAATAAAGGGTCCGAAAAACATAAACAAATTGGAAATGTATAGTCCCTCATGGATGACGATGCTAAAATGATTATTTTTTATTTTAGACCAAAATAAATTTTCGTCGTACGTATAGTATTACATTCATCCAGCGTTTTTCTCTGACAAACATGAAGAAGGGAACTATTGTTTGAAACTTCTAATAAAATGACGAAGCAAAAGGAACCTTACCTGAAGGTTAAGCATTAGAACCACCAACGGGTTCTGATACGTCCCATCTTCTCGTAGTCGCCCGCCCCGAATTGTGAAATGGCAATCTTGTTGAGGTTTCCCTGGCCGCCTGTAGAAGTCGCAGTAGATGTGTCCCAACAATCCTTCTGTCTCATGCTCTACCGCCAACTTGTACACATCTGGCGCCCAAACCTCCTCCGAGTTGACTTCCACATAGCTGAGACGTATTCCGAAGAGACACTGAGTTAGATGGTTCAAACCCTCCATACACGCTCCCAGACAAAAGAAATCTGTTACATCCACTGAACCCTGAAAGAAATAAGTATATATAAGCGTGAATCAGAAGAGGCATCAGACAATTTTTTGCGGGTTCCTTTCCTTATTTTTTATAATCAATCAGTTGCATGGAAGGGAAGACCTATTATAGCTATTGTACCTAGGTACCAAAAAAGAAATATTTAATATTCAGCGGATGAGAAATGTGGGTGGATACCACTTGAAGGGTGCAGAAATACGGTTACCTGAAGGAAGTCCTGCTTCAGTTTTCCAGTGAGATAGCTCACATCCCAAGGTCTCAGCTCATGAGCGGACGGATCATCTTGTTTTTTAATATGAAGTAAGTAGTTCAAATCTTCTCTGGCCAGAGGTTGCATTTGCGTGTTTAGAGTTTCTAAGAATTTTTCAACAAATTCTGGAGTTTCGGCCGTTGTTCCTACAAAAAGAATCGGAATCTTCAAGTTCCCCAACTATGATAAGAAAAAATTTCAGTTCAGTAACTAGCGCGAGATGAATACCTCTTGTGGCGCGATGAGCGTAGGAGGGAAATCCACAAATTACGGCAAGTTCTCGCCGAACTTTGAGCAGTTCCTGTAGTAAATACTCTTGATGGTTGTCGGGGTAGAGATACATTTTATAAGCAGCTTCTCTCACTTTTTCTTGAGAACAATCTGACTGCAAGCTGCTAACAATAAGCTCATTGCTTCCAGCTGAGAAATAACTGCGGAGATTGGATGGTAACAAGTCTTTACTCACAACCCTTTCCTTACCAGCACCGTTTATAAAGTGCTGTCCTAATGTCATAGCTGCCTCGGTCAAAGCCACGACCCTCTTCCTTCTTTCCTCGGGTAAATGAATTCCAGACTGTTCAAAGTCAAAAAGGAATAACTTCGCAACATGATTATCCACTTCAGTTGTAGGAACTTTATCACCCTTTTCCACAACAGTTCGTAAGCAATCGTACAGCTCTCTATTTGTGTTAAGCTCTTCAACTACGGTGCTTATGTGATAGGTAGCATCTTCTGCAGCCTCCCTGTAGTTCGCCTTAGGATGTGCCACTCTGATAAATTCTGCTAAGTCGGCCACGCAACAAAGCACATTACTCAACTCATCAAAAACGTCTACCATTTTACGGGTCCTTGTTGGCGAGGCAGCTTCTCGAACTAGCTTACTGGCTTCGTCACATGATCGCTCCTTTAAAGCGTAAAATCCTTCCCGCGAACGTAACGTTTCATTGCCAAATAGACCCACCTCTTGTTTGAGTAAACTTAAGTTAAACCTTTTTCCCGGCAATGTGTTGAATGCCGCTCCCAGTGGCGACCATGTTGAGACGGTTTTGTTGAACTGCTGGAAAGCGTTGCAGACGTGCAAGAAGCCTTTTCTACTAGTCCGCCAATACATGTTGTGCGAATCAGGTTAGCGTTTTAACGTAAAGCTAACAATAACACTCTCGTTGACAGAGATATACCAATCACACCATTAATATATCCATTGCTAACGTTAACCACAACCACTACTTCATGTCTCAGGGGCAACTTGAAACATGGTATTATTTAATATTTTGTTTTGTTTACCACAAGAGCCGTAGCAGAAGACATTACCTCATCCTTATAACAGCTGGCTACTGCCACGACATTATGGCGGGAAAAAGTTTTCACATAGTTTCGATCAGACTTGATTCGATTTCAAATAATATTTTACATCCCTTTACTCAAAAAGTGTAAACCCCTCAACCTGCAACATCTCTTGACTGAACTCTCATTAGAAACGTAACCGCGCACCCCCCCCCCTTTATTAAAGTCACATATTGAGAAACGTTTCAAATCATAAGCCCAATCTTGTGCTCCTGTGCCAATTCCGCAGTGTACCTAGGTACTGGAGAAAAGAAACCCTAATGTAAACATCAGTTAAGTAATTTCTGAAAGAGGATATGGGCTTCCGATGTGTCAGCCGTTCATTGTACATAATTATTCATTCAGCTACAGACTAACGAAGCCTACCCTGAAGGTAATCTATCATTCCTATTTTAAAGAATGACATCTCCAGGGAAAATAGTTGTCAGTTTCAGATCTAAAATAGAGAAAAAGCACACTTTTGTTTCCAAAATCTTATTTTTACTGAGCAAATATAAAGTAGGCAATCATCATTTACTGGAAAACGTACAGAAAGGAGAAAAGAATAGAGTAGAATTACAAAAACACACAGTGTAGCTTGTTTACAATAATTAGTATGGCCTGTGTTTCTGCTTATTTCTGGCCTTGGCAGCTTTCTTCAGATTGTTGTTGGACTTGTCTGGACCTGGCTTCCAGACGCACAAGCACCCAGTCTCTCCTCCGGTAATCAGCAGATTATGCTGCAATTCATAACGCTAGTTTCACTCTTCAGCGATTTGATAAAAAATTAACTAGTCTTTCTCACGACTCCACTTCCTTCATACTAAGGAAGACATTGGATGAAAATGACAAAAACAATACGAACCACTCAGATCATTCAACCATCGTAAATCTTAAGGTAGTTAGCTGGTAGGCAACTAAAAATAAAGAACTTACCTGGGGAAGAAATTCGCTAACACGGATCACCTGCCTGTTACCCACAAGGGGCAGCCCTGAATTAAGCTTTCCGTCACATATTGGCAAGACTTGCAAGCTTTCCCTGAAAAAGAAGAATAGATATAGTAAATATTCCACAACCCTACACGGCGGATTAGAGTGATATTCAAAATAATTTGTTTGCAAATCTGCGTTAAAAATGTCCATTTTCTAGGGAAACCGCGGGATACTTGTTAGTTATGAAATATTATGTCTTTTTAACGTCAGAAGCTAGTTTCAGGTTGTGATCGACATCGAGTATTCCTGAAAAATTGTCAATAGCTAAAAATTACTCAATCGTAAAAACTTTGTTTCTGACAAAATGAAGTGATATTTTACATCAGAACTACTCCAATCGTTTTCTCAGAAAATGGACATAAAGACGCCAACAAACATCACTGTATCTACAGCCCACTAATAATAGTTAGCCATAGCCAGACAATAACTCCCTGTTCATCCTACATGGCATTGAATGTAATGATTACGGTAAATGATATTTTCGTAAAATAAAAACCTACCCTTTTCCACCGTGTGAACCAGCTAAAATAAACATTTCATCATCCGATCGGGAATGAACATCTACAACATAGCAGTCGTCAGCAGGAACACCTAGAGCGGCAGCGACGTCTTCTCTACTCCAGTGCGCCTCCGGAGCCGCACCATCTCGTCTCCACTGCTGCACCGTTTCAGTGTGAGTAATCACGCTTAGTACATCGTCCCCATTCCACCGTGTTCGCAGTATGCTGCTCTCCGTGTTCAAACTAGTCTGTAGAGCCTCATCTTCGTTGGGCTCTCGCAGATCAAACAGATTGAGGAGACCATCAGTAGAACTGCTCGCTACAGTGTCAGGCTCATTTAAGTGGAATGCCATCTGCAAGTTCAGAACAGTTCAATGTTTTAAACTGAACGTAAGTACTATTCGACAAAAATGCCGGTTCACCCCTCATAATATTAATCTTATATGAGGCGGAAATGATGAGCCATACGCTGGTACATTGCCTTAAGTGTTTGCCAATTATAAGAAACCTACACTGGTGATGTCATCTGTATGTGACTCCCAGTATCCGCCAAGTAGCTGTCGAGAGCGAATGTCCCAGAACAGCAGAAAAGCATCTCCCTCCACCAGCTCAGTCCCCGCGCAGAGGACTCGGTCATGGCAGGAGACGTCCATACAAGACAGTGGTTTCATTCCCGGATCTTTCAGTTCCCGCACGCACTCACCGCTTCGCAAATCCCACAACTATCAACAACAAAGAGAAACTAAATTACAGTATATATATAGAGCGGGAGGTTATATACTCAGCGGTGCCTACCAGTCTCCTGAACCGGACAGTGTTTATGACCAGCCAGTTTGGGTGACAGTGCTCCACATACCACCCTGACCAGTGAGTAAATGACATGTGATGACTACGACTGTGATAACACGATTAGGTATCTTATATTAAGTCCGAATTTTTCTTTTGTAATAAAGTAGGTAATACACGATAAAACAATAGATCCTGAGCTGGGGTGAGCCCATTCCTATGTTTGGATAATTTCATATACCTACGTACTTACCTTAACTCTCCCGTCGAGAGACGAAGTATAAATGATATTATCGGATTCTGGACTAAATCGCACGGTAGTAACTTGCTTCGAATGGCCACTAAGTGAAGCGACGAGTTTAAACTGGCTGCTGCACAACTGGTATACTTCACACGCATTTTCAGATGTTGCAACAGCACATGTAACATCGTCCCCAATCCTACAACAAACAAAGGTAAGACAATAATCGCACATGACTTTCTCGCATTTTTCAAGTCAGCGGCGTCTACTATCCATACGTAGATTTATATACGAATGGCTGGAGGGCTCAAATAGCCCCCTCTAGCTTGTATACAAATATAACCAAGGAAAAAAGAATTAAATATCATGTTATTGGCCTCCATGTCGTTTTTTTTTTCTGTTAAAAGACCCCTTTCTTCAACTCAGAAGACCACCAAAATCATATAATACAGGCGAAATAGTAAAAAAACGTAGGGATGGGGTACTGTCAATATTCAGTTGGTAATATAAGTTTATATTATTATTTCGGTAAGGAAGCTTGCTTACAGTTTTACTGATAAATCTACAATGTACACCTTCTCCAGCGACACCGCCTGCTCTGCCAGGATGTGATATCCATCGTACACAGCAGAGTTTTTAGTACTGTTGAGATCAATGTTTTTTATTTTACCTAAAACAAGAATAATAAAAACTTTTAGCTTGCACGCTGCAAGCGGCTATAGCCATTCCATGTTTACTTCGTGATAAGTATTACAGAAACTACAGCCAGTTTATTTCTTTTCGGCGAATAAATCTGAAACGGAATATAATATGAGATTGATTGATTAGTTGCTGTATAAAATACAGCTACTTACACAAAGTTTCATTAGGCATTTTGTTATTTTCGACAACTGTTTACACATTCACATGACGCTTCGCTTCCATTCATGTATTGTCTGCAACAATTCTATTGACACGACCTTTTAGTATTCTTTATTTCCACGTACATTCTCCCGCCTTTCAAATTTTCAAAGAACTATAATGTAGGTAACTTCTTCATGATTATTCGCAATAAACATAATTTATTTTGTATTTATTTAGAAACTTTTTAAATTGAGGTAGTGTAGAAATATTGGTGAAAGTATCACGCCTGTAGTTCAAGGTCTGGAAAAGACGTGAAAGTTTTGGCGTCACTTGCTTTGGTGGACAACGTCAGTTGTCGCTAAAATGAGTTCGAGGGGTTCATTTTGAAAAGGGGGTTACTGCTAGGTTCCAATTTTAACCTTTCCACCCCGGGCCACAAGGCACTGGCGAAGCTATTTGCTGAGCGTAGGATGGGTAATAATTACGCCATACCAACTGCTCAAATAAATTATGTTGGAGGAGAAAATTCGAATAAAACTCTGGAACCATCTGAAATATTTATCCCACATGATTAGAATATATATTCTCCTCTCAAAGTATCGAACTGTTTATTTTCAGAAAGTTTTAATAAGTTGTTATCAGCTAGGTGTAGACGTAGGAGCGTTGGAGACAAATGTTGGATGCTGCGTGGAACAGTGTTTCCGCATATCCCCTCGTTGACGGAACGCTTTGCCACAGGTGGGGCAAGGGTATGGCCGCTCACCAGAGTGAATCCGCTCGTGATTCTGAAGGGTGTATGATCTTCGGAAAGTCATTTGACATCTCCCACATTGATATTTTCGCACGTCTGAATGACTCTTCGTATGCTGATAGAGGACACTTGTGTTAAGAAATGTCTTTTCGCACACCTGCAATATTCAGTAGATACGTGTCAATAAACAAGCGCTACGTAGTCTGCATGTTTTACAGTTATAAAGGAGTGCCATGGATATACCAAGAATCATTTATTTATAAATAAATGATTCTTGGGATATACTGTAATTTAGGTCTACAAACAGTTCAATATTCTGTCAAGACTATGTTAATCGCGGAAAAATATTCTAGCTGAGTACCTATTTGGGTATGAAATTATGCGATCAGCAATGGCATTTGATAGCAATGCTAGAATGAGCCAAGAAGTAAGCTGACATATAGTTTTAAGAATCTTTGTAGTGAAAAGTCGACATTACCTTACAACGCAAGGTCCGATCCTTGGTATGCTTCATACGGACATGATTATCCAACGTTTGACGATTCGCTAATTTTTCTCCACACGTCTCACATTCCCAAGCCTTCTCGAGGTGGGCAAATTTCTTATGGGACCACAGAATTGAAGAACTTGGAAACTGTTTACCACAATGATCACAACGGTAAGGATTGTCTCCGGTGTGCGACCGCATATGCACCTTGAGCAGATACTTTTTAGGGAATCCCTTCTCACAAATCTGGCATACGATCGTCATCTGTAGAAACAGAAATGATTAATGATAGCAAAGGTGATATACGACAATCCACTGTTAGTAGGGTAACTTTCTTTTCGGGTAACTAATCAATCAATCTAAGCAATGTTCTTAATATTGAACTGATGATATAGATACGATATTGCAACTTGGATTCAGTATGGTAATTCTCAACGGGAGTCAGTTTATACATCTTTTGGGGCAAACACCCCTCTTAGTAATGAGGAAAATAACTAAAGTCACTGACGAAATTATTTCTTTACCAATGGATGACAGAAGGACACATGCTGGCGTAGCTTCACTGGGAGTAGAAACTCTTTCTGGCAGGCCGGGCAAGCCGTCGCCTTTCTCAATGCACGAAGTTGTGATGGCCAGCGAGAAGCACAAGGATGGCTCAGACATTTTTTAGCAGAATCAAAGCGCGTATTACAGACATTACAGAGATAATCAGCGGGTAGATCCTCTTCTGTGTCGTCATTTTTATTATAATTAGCAGCCAAGCCAGTGCCCGCCTGCAACATATAGCACATAATTCCTGTCATAAGAAGAGTAAGCACTACTCGATCCGGGAGTTCTCGGTCTTTCTGAGATCTGACATCTTTTCCAGAATAAAACTGCTTACCTGCTGTAGGTAGCACCTAGTAGTAATAGGTAGGTACCTACTTAGAAACTTCCAGGTTAGGTAGGCACCTGATGAGTGGGTATGCTAATATTTAAGCAGGAACTAACTTTTGATTCCTCCGGCAACGCAGGCCCCGATTCTTCCAAACCTTGGTCAGGGTTGGGTACGCATTGAAGATGGACTATGGAGTCAAGACGGTCAAGACGATCTTCTTTCGAAACGGCAATACAGGAGTGCTGGGCAGCACTTTCTTCAGAACTATACTTCCTGTTACAATTTATACAAATAAAAGCGACGCGCCTTTGCCAATCCTAAAAGAATTAAATACTTAAGTAGATGTAAAGAAAAACAGGATGGAAATGCGAGAAATTATCCCAGTACCACCTAGGGCCTACGGAGTATGAAAATGAGGGTAGATTCATGTGTAAATGGGCAAGGTTCTATTCAACCTCTAGTAGGACTGGGCAATCAGGTTAATCACCTACCTTTGATTGAATTTCCGACTGAATCATCTTAAGTAAACAATCATTGTCAATGACAGGGGGTTGTTCAGCTGCCCTGTTTGTCCTAAGAATGCTTCGACTGTTCACAACGACCATTTTTCCTTCGGCGCAACACGGACAATTTACACAAGTTTTATTATCCATGGCGATTAGCTGGTTAATGGAGAAGAGACCTCTCCCTTATGGCCTTCGTGACTTCTCAAGAAGGTTTTATCACTCCAGTCAACAGTATTGGATTTCAAGAAGTACAACAGCGAAGACTGAAAAGATACAAATCCGGCATCATATTAGGAAACTTTGGGAAATGGCATTATTATATATAAAAAGTAAAAAGAGGGACAGAAATTTATAAAATAAAAAAGATTGCTTTTTGTGTGTAAACAATTTACAGTGACCAGTGACGTGGCTTTAGACAGCCATTGGTACCAACAGAGGAACTGAGAACCAGTGAATAACATTTTCCCGCGCTTTCTTCCGCGACGTCTTCAATACTTTTAGCTGTTTAGCTTTTTGCATTTTTTCAAGTGATGGTGACTTTTTGTATTATCCCTGTAATGGGTTTTGCAGTATAGAAAGATATTCTATTATTTTGATTTTACCTCGATTACGAGCTAGTTTTCTCTCAGGACAAAGAGAAAAATCATTTATACCTACCTAAATACCTAATCCGTAAGTAAATACCTACCTACCTAGCACAGTAAGTGACAGCCTCGATAGCTCAGTGGACTAAATGGTCGACTTTTGAGGAGCAGTGAGAGCCGGGTCACACCGGTTCGATCCCGATCCTACCAAAAATTTTTCTGCTCGGCATTCACCTCTGATATGTTCAGCATGTCAAGTGAAATGTATATCGAGGCTGTGGTGGTTCGGAACCCACCTAAAACTGTAGGTCCCCATCGTTTACACGATGGCTGGGGAGCTGGTATTTGGTAGGGCTGCCAGCTGAGCACAATGGATAGTTCTTGAAACGGTCTAGTTGCTGGGCTTGTCCCCCCCAACCCTCAGCTATGCTATAAGCACAGTAAGTAGATACATATTTTCTCATATACCTACAGCATCTATAAGATGACTACTAGATACCTATAAAACTAATAAGAGGATCGAATAATCTTAGACATAACTATAGGTAGTATAAAATATCAGACATTCACCATTTAATATTTAACATTTCAGATAAGTTATATAATTTTGGACAGGTACTTAAACGACCTTATGATAGATCACATCTAATTTGGTCAAATATTAATTTACCTACCTATACGAGTACCCTGGTCAGAGGCCAGATAACAATTATGGGTACCAAGCAACAGGATCCTGGATCCTTATGTTGCAGTATGCCAGGCAAGTTCCAAAAGGAGACCTCTTTGGACCTAGTTATGCAGGATGGTACTTAACTTTATCAATAGGTAGGTACATTGGATAAAGGGCAATGATGCATACTGGAGTAGTTAGGTACATAGGTGGGTTAAGTACACCAACATTTTCCCAAATAGTGAGTAAATAGCCGAGTTGGAACACTTTTATTTTACGAAAAGCCTGTATAGATCCATATCTATACAAACCGTAATGGAATAAGGGGTTTTACCAACGTGTCTACTCTGCCACGGCCACGCTTTACAAAAATTTTGACTTTTCTCAGTCAGTCTTGGACTCATCGACCTCGCTTAGTTGTTCTATTTTGGAACCCGGACAAAGATCTGTCACGGTCATAACGCCTTGTTCTTCCTTTTCCTTCCAGAATTGGTAGTTGGTGCGTAGGTAGTAGAGCATCTCAGGCAACTCAATGAAGGCGTCCCACGCTTCCATCATGTCGTTGATAATGAAGTCTATGAAGCCGATTTGAGACTTGGGTATCGAGCAAGTGGTTCGGTCAAACATGGGCATCACGACGGGAAGCCCACTGGCCTTCTCTTCATCCGTCTAAAACAGACGTCAGCCACAATATATACCATAGATGAGTTTCACAACTTATAAGTAGGTACTTAGATAATATGTATCTGGGTAAGGTTTTCGATTACCATTTTCATTTTACCACAACTTTTCTATCTATCCATAAGTAGGTACATAACCAGCGTAACTATATTTTTGTGTGTGCAGCGCATCTACTAGCTTAGGTACTTAGGTAATTAATTTATATAGAAAGAGGACGTACCTGATTGAAATATTCCTCAGCAATACGCTTCGCCCATTCAACACAAAGCTTGATTGGCCTTGTGGGATTGGAGACATCCGCGCATTTGATAAGCATTCGCTTGACTAGTGCCACGTTTTCCCTGGTACTTAGCGCTACGTCTACAACGTCACCCTCACCGCTCCCTGCGTCATCATCCCTTTGTTCAGGTATTGTGAATACGTTAACAAATTTCGCAAGATGTTCGTAGTGCCGCGTCATCTCCGTAGCGAGAATCATATCGATAATGCTTTGCCGAGCTACCTTGTAGGTATCTCTCTCGAGACCTGAAAAGAAGCGTTTCAGTGAGGCACACTGACAATCATTCATTCATACAGCAAATAATCTTCGAACAGAGGCGCAAAGAGCTCATCGCTATACAAAATGAACTCACCTTTAAAGATATTAACCCTGTCGTCAGCAGTAGTGAGCTTGAAAGTGACAGCGGCGTGGTGGGACTCGAGCACGCACACATCATTGTAGAGAATCGCCAGCTCGTGGTCTGAGTTGCAAAGGAATGTGCTCGATTTGCCAGGATGGTCTATATCGTGGCAGCATGCAGCTATAATAATAAATACCACAATGTGGTAGTTTTAAAATGCATTTTTTTCTTTTGCAAAAACTGTTGTCGATGGGATCAGTGCGATATGGTACTATGGTAGGTACTGATTTTACTTCCAGTCCATTACCACTATACTGCACGCGCATCTTGGATGATAGTGAATTCAGACTTATTGAAGGGTGGATAGGCTACAGATAGGTGAATAGATGTGAATTGTCGTTGTTAAACTCTTTTAGATCATTGTGACCCTACTTCTTAAGTCTACTTCTGGTTCTGAACAAAAAATATTTTAGGAACCCTGTGTTTTTTTTAAACTATGTGTGAAGTTACTGTCATCCAAGATTTTTTGAAAAAGTGCAAAATTTGTCAGTTGTCCGCTTTATTTTACACACTGAGCCAGCCGATTGACATAGGCAGTAGGCAGACATCACTATAGGTACTATAGAGCTCCATACTCTAACAAAACTGACCAATAAGAGAGCAGGCTTCATCTAGCGGATCGAAGGTCTCTTTCAGCCTCTGCCTTTTCAAGTAGCAAGCCGAAGCCTGCATGACATCAGCCGCATGGGTGGAATTGTGATAGGAGTTGGTCGAGTGGTAATGCATCTCCACAATCGTCAACCAATTCATCATCGTCTTCTCCTCGCAGCCCAGCGTCGTGTGTACATTGAAGTGACACATCAGGTTCATGCCCAGCCAAACTAGTGGACGCTGACTGAAACAAAAAATAAAACAAAATAAATAATCCCCTTCACTTAAAGGCACATAGTATAATTATTTTTTCGCAGGCGTTCCCCGTGACCAGGTAAGACGATAATTCTCCAGTTGAGTCTGCTCAGTGCTATACCAATTTTCGACTGGGAGAGGATTAGAATCCTCAGTGTTGCAGGGCAGAGTTATGATTATGCATAAAAATTTCCGAAAGTAATTTTGACCACATGACATGGGCAGCTGGAGACTGTAGGGAAGTATGCATTATACTTACTTCGATAGCTCTTCGAGCCGGAAAATGTCAAACTCCCAGTCGAGAGACTGTTCAAGAACAGACGTGAGCTGCCCGGGGGCGTTAATGGAAGGGAGGCTTGGTCTAGAGCCCGCGGCCCCCTTCACGTTGGCCGAGTCGTTAGAGCTCCTTCGCGTCGTCGACACAGGCACGCTCCCTTGCTGTAAGGAATGGAGTACATAAAGGAAATTAGGACTATGTTAGTAATAAAATAAGTCGTATATTTATGAAAAAGAAGAAATGATTGAAAATGTCCCCCTATTGCCTTGATGGCGCTTGAAGACTTCTTGGATAGCGGAACATATTATAATGACAGCACTAGGCAGCAGTATAATACGAGTATAACGAAAGGAAGGGTTTTGTTACTCACCGAAAGAAGCGCACTGATGAGATCGACAGTTACAGGATCGTCAGGTCTGATTCTATTTTCTTTGAGTTGCGGTGAATAAAGTTCGGTAGATCTCAGAATATCGACAACTTTGTCCAGTTGAGCCTGGATAGAAGGTGAAGACTGCTCGTGTGCCGAGTAGAGGAGGGTGATCACTTTAGTGATCGGAGCTTCAATAGGCAGTGAGTTTAATTTGGCTAGACTTTGCCTTCTTAGGGACTGACCACTCTCGCTGGCAAGAGATTTCACGTCATATGAACCCTTTCTTATCGAATGAAGACTGCCGCGGGGAGGCTGATCTTTGGAAGATGGAGTCGCTCCGTCCCCACCTCCACCTCCACCAGGATTGTCTTCAATGAATATATAATTTGTTATATTTCTGAAAAAAGAAGAAGACGCATTTACTCATTTCTCACGGATGGAAAGTCTTGAAAGACTTTCAGTGAAGCTCACGTTGATTTACTATAAAATGAATTTAACTAATAAGACGATGTCATCTCAGTGATGATCTAGAATCTAGATGAAGAAGATTACAGCACGAAGATTTTTCATTTTCTCCAGATTTTAATCTCCGGAATCCTGCATTGGCGTTAGCGCAATTTTCATTTTTTCCATTTAAAATGCCTTGATTAATAATATCAGATAATAAGTCAGATCGCAAGAGAGTAGAGACCCAACTAATGAAAAGTTGGATTGGGTGAAAGGACGGGTGTTTGAGTAAGGGAGGGGGGGGGGGGGGGGAGGGGGGTGATTTTTTGTTTGTACACATGCTGCTGGTCCTCACTCACCTACTATTTACAGAGGACCCAATGACCCGGCAAGTGACTTGTATTGACCCGCCGCTCTTGCGCCGGTATGTGATGGACCCCCTCCATTCTTTGCCCTGTTTGAGCTGTTGTGTAATAGCGTCGTAAACCACTTGATTCTGGTGGAGGTCTTTGATATTTTTTCCTTTCACATCTTCTGGGCGGAAGCCCAGCTGCTGTTCAGTAGCTCCATTCACGTACTGAACCTATAACGAACAAAAACACTGCTTCTTTCGATTGGGATAGAGCTCCTCCGCATTTTATCTGAGGTACCTACTCGTAAAATGTCAGTGAGCTGGAAAGGAAGTTACCTAACTTATTCGTGAAGAAGATAAGAAGGAACTGAAAAGTATAGAAAAGAAGGATTCCACAAAATTACCTACGTAATACCTATATGTACCTAATCTGTAGATCTCTTAAATAAATATTTCATCATCACACATCCTGTCACCTGAAAGTTGTCGTCGGTAATTTGTACCAGCTGTCGGCACTTCGAAAGGGCGGTGTAGAGAGCGTGGGCGTTGCATACGGAAGCTCTGTAGGTGATATCTGTTTGTTCCACTTGCAGCAACTCGTTGCCAAAGATGCACTGATTTGTCGTCTCAAGGATTACCTACAACATGCAGGGTCAGAAGTGTGGGAGCAGATGGGAGGACCCACCGCAGGGTCAGGAGTGTGGTGGTAGATGGGAGGACACTTCGCAGGGTCAGGAGTGTGGAGGTAGTTGGGAGGACACTCCACAGGGTCAGGAGTGTGGAGGTAGTTGGGAGGACACTCCACAGGGTCAGGAGTGTGGAGGTAGATGGGAGGACACTTCGCAGGGTCAGGAGTGTGGAGGTAGATGGGAGGACACTCCGCAGGGTCAGAAGTGTGGAGGTAGATGGGAGGACACTCCGCAGGGTCAGGAGTGTGGAGGTAGATGGGAGGACACTCCACAGGGTCAGGAGTGTGGAGGTAGATGGGAGGACACTTCGCAGGGTCAGGAGTGTGGAGGTAGATGGGAGGACACTCCGCAGGGTCAGAAGTGTGGAGGTAGATGGGAGGACACTCCGCAGGGTCAGGAGTGTGGAGGTAGTTGGGAGGACACTTCGCAGGGTCAGGAGTGTGGAGGTAGATGGGAGGACACTTCGCAGGGTCAGGAGTGTGGAGGTAGATGGGAGAACACTTCGCAGGGTCAGGAGTGTGGAGGTAGATGGGAGAACACTTCGCAGGGTCAGGAGTGTGGAGGTAGATGGGAGGACACTTCGCAGGGTCAGGAGTGTGGAGGTAGATGGGAGGACACTTCGCAGGGTCAGGAGTGTGGAGGTAGATGGGAGGACACTTCGCAGGGTCAGGAGTGTGGAGGTAGATGGGAGGACACTTCGCAGGGTCAGAAGTGTGGAGGTAGATGGGAGGACACTCCACAGGGTCAGGAGTGTGGAGGTAGATGGGAGGACACTCCGCAGGGTCAGAAGTGTGGAGGTAGATGGGAGGACACTCCGCAGGGTCAGGAGTGCGGAGGTGAGGGAGAGGGGTTTTAACCTTGATTGTGTCAATTTCAATAGTGAAACCTTGAATTATTCCTCCCTTATTCCATTATACAAGCGTGGGAATTACATAAATGAATGCCAATTAATTGATTCAATATAGTTTAGGCCGAAATACCTACTTTTTCCAAAATTGCCAATTCCAGATAGGCTTTCACTGTTCCAAATGAATTGTTAGTACCTACACTTTACTGCAAAAACTGAAAGTTTTGCTCTGGATCGTTATTTTTTTTGTAGCAAGAATTAGGAAGGTGTGCGGTAAAAATCTAATAAGCTGTCACTTACCCTTGAAAACCCAGCGTTGAGCAATGGTTGGCATGTAGAATCTTCGTAGTAACTGAAAAGGGAATCAAAAATAAAAATATATGGGATAGGTATTTATCCCGAGTGGAAAAATTGAAGAGAAATCAATATGAACATATAGCTCATTAAGTACATAGGTGTGTACTTATGCCATAGGTGCGGGTGTGTTGCGGGTTTCAACTATTATCACTATCAGCTTTGACCTTTCTGATAAATTGGTAGCTCCAATTTACTTTTGTTGAGTGGAAGATATTACTAGTGGGTGGTTTTACAAATTTTGCGACTTACCTTTTTTTGACCGTGGCAATTAAGACTGAGTTCCTGCACCATTTAGAGTTCCTCATTTTTCTGGAACGACAGAACGAAAATTTCAGCTTATCGCAACAACCTAACTTACGAGCAGCTCTGCCTTAAGTTCATTCATTTTAATAAGTGATTAATGAAAATAATTCGCCCCAACCTGAAAACGCCTCTATCCTGATCCTACGAATGTAAGCGACGCGACGGCAGACAACCTAACACACCTACCTGTCAACACTGTTCTACGGAATCTTCAAGCCCATGCAATGTGTTTTTATTTTTGCGGGAACTATGATGCTTCCCCATTCTAATATGCGTTAATCTGCCGTTGAAATAATAGAAAGTGTTGGGTAATCTGCGGTAGGGTTCGATGGGAGGTGACTGGTGACTGGTGCTGCGGTTGCTACTAGAGTTATTGGACATTCCCAGGATGTTTACATGAAAGTCCTTGACGTCATCATAAGCCTGGGCCGTCTCTCCATTGGGCTGGAAAGTTTTGGATCTCGCTCTTTAACCCGCATGTTACATTATAGTCCTCCCCTTCATCCCATTCCCCTCCCACACATATCTATCACACTCACCACACACCGCATGCTCATGCTGAGTGTATTCGTAATTAAAATTAACCCCGACAGTCAGCACCCTCTAGAAGCCCCTGCAATAGTTAGTAGTATTTTCTATGTTGTCTACACATATCGCAATTGGGGGGGTACAACCCCCAAAAACTTAAAATATCATCACAATATTTCCCAAACTCTTCTACCCATAAAGAACTCGAAAGTATTTAAAGATATTTGCACGCATATAACGGCTGTACTATTTATTTTCAGATTATACTCATCTTGCTCAGTACGGCCAAAAGCCATTACCTTGTATATACGTGATTGTAGTTAGGTAGATACATACTTCATAGATGATGTCGTTATGCATGGGAAAGTTTGACCAAAATATTAAATCATTCACTAATAAAAAAAAATTTGTGAAACATCGTTACGACTTTTCCACCGATGATAGTATAGATTTCTATCCCATACGGCGCTGATGAACGAAAAGGTGACAGGAAAGCAGTGAGGAAATCCTCGAAGCCATGGCAACGGCAAACCAGAAATCAGATTACATCGGTGTTTCGTCCGAATAAAATTATCCTGCCTTTTTTTGATTATGTAATTACTTTTCAGCAAGTTACCTACGATTCCAAAAAAGATTTAGCTTTATGTTTCTGGGGGTTTTGTCTCACTTTTCTCGATCCTTCTGAAAGGAAGCTAATGATTTGCAAACACATCTCGTACCTACGTAGTCACTCCATATGTTAACTTCCCACTTCTTCCTTTCCGCTGGAACAGTTCCGGTATTATGAAAATGAGATATGTAGGTATACAGAACGTTGGTGGAAAACTGTATCTTAGCTTTGAGAAGCCATACCTTAGAGGCAGAGATAACATGACTATTGACAACGGTAAATTAGTTAGGACTAGTGGAGAAAATAATGTTTAAAGTAGGGAGCCTTATCCCGTTTAGTATCATCTTTCGTATACCTACCCTGACTTGTAGGTAACCTATACCATTACATAGGTAAAATAGGTAGGTACTTTACCTGCAAAGATCAACGCCGTCCAGCAGCTTGGGGTGCCTGAGGTCCAAGACAGCGATATCGTGGCCAAGACGGTCGTAGGCCGCGAGAGCTCCTTCTGCCGTTTGTTCCGTGGTCCGGTCGTAGCCCAGTTTGGCCACTGCGGCCAACGCTGCTTCCGCTGCCGCATCGTCCTTTGGGAATACCAGGAGAACCTGTGGAAACAATAAAAACACATGACATGAGAAGTGCGGGAAGGAGATCGAGACAGTGATTTTATTTGTGAATCCCACCACACTCGGTTAGTAAGTAGGTAGGTAGGTACCTATAGTTAAATTTTTTTAACTACATTTTCTATGCCAAATTAACGTATAGTATAAGTTTGCCTGCTACATATAAAATAATAATAGCAAGTAAAAATCTAAGAATATCGAAGTCACATTAAGTAGATAGATAGCCTTTGTGTAATTTCTTATTCCGCACACGGTGACGTAGATACGTAATTTGCATGACAAAAACGTTTCCCAGGAAGAAGGGAAACTGAATAGCAGGCAAAGAGGTGAAGGCGTGGACTCATCCATATTGGTTTTTAGAGACCTGGGCGAGAGGCAGAACCCAATAAATACGTACCTGTCTTGCGGCCTTTACACACATACCAGGGTACTTGAGGCGGGTGCAAGGAGGTACGCAGGTACTTACTTCATACATCACGATCGGCGATGGGATCAAAAATGAAGAAGACATTGTTGAGAAGTTGGTAGTCTCTACTGAATAGGCCTACTCCGATAAAAGACAATGCTAGCCTAGGGCGTGTATAAAAGTGAAGCCCTGTCATGGCATAAGCCTGCATAAATTGACTAATTGTGGTGCCCTTTTTGGCTTGAAAAATCTTCTTTCATCGATCACTCCACCCTCCGATTAGTTCTGCCCTTAGTCGCCTTAGCCAAAGACCTCAAATTAGGGAGTAAGTGAATATAATTAGACGTCCTACACAATACGCCTAATCCCAACATTTTACCTATATTTGGTGCGGAGTCACTTGCACGTCCACATAGCAGCACATGAGCGTGGCTCCGACAGAGCGGAAGAGTGCATGGTCTAAAGCCAAGGAAGAGGGCAGCCTTTCTTTTCTCAGGCATATTAGGTAATTCCGTCTTTTGAGTAGATGAGATACTGTGAATATGATAATCATGCCAATTCCCGGACGTATACCTACGAGTATTGTAGAATGTCGTTGAACGTTGAAGGGTCGGTCTTACCAAAAGCAGCCAACCTATTGGTACCTGACCAAACGACGTGACATTGCAAAAAACGTCCTTAAATAATAATTTGCCACTCGGTGCTCGGATACCCGTTTCGAATTACTGGTCAACTATGCTTTAGGATTTACAATGAGTTTAGTGTTGTGACCGAATCTAATTTATTTCAGATTCTGGTCATTCTTCTACCAGCCTAAGCGTATACCTGCCATTAGGTAGGTATATCGATCGCTTGTAAAGACAAGTCTTCCTTCAGTAATTTTAGTTTACCACGAAATTAGTGTCAAATATTCGAGTCCTGCTCTACAGTGTTTCAATGAGCGAACTAAACTGAAGGGTACATCATGGTCAGTGCCGCCTGATACAAACAGATAATAATTTATGCCTCTTCAGGGCATCTATTGTTAACAAATCATTTCACTCGTTTTCAGCAGCTGTTTCAATCATGATAAATCAGTTCATCCTCAAAATTTACAACGCAGTAATTCCGCTGTTAGTTCGCTAGTGCATCAGTCAGGGCCCAAATTAGCCTCTGACGTCTCGTCGGCGTCGTCTCGAGCCCTTTCAAATCTTCACCCGAATTTCCTTTTTGCCTTCAACGTGCATGCAACTAACAAGCACACAATAGGACAGCTAGGATATTATTTACTTTTTTCATGCTGCCGTAATTGATATTGAACACGGAGGAAAATCGTAATCTTTTCGATAGCTACATCAATTATTAAGCATAGATATCTCTTGATTCAAGATCCTATAGGTACCTAATAATAATCTCACTAATGATAAACAGATAAACACGCCCATTTTCTTTACTTGCTCGCTCAGCATGGCAAACCTAATCAGAATTATAATGATCTTACTAAAGAAATAAAGGTGATAGGTACTTCTGTTTCTTACACCTATTCCAGCCTCAGGAATTACTGAAAAATAGAGGGAGCAGAGTTTGGCGAACTTACCTTCAATGTTGTTCGCCCAGCCAGATTAGTTGCGTAGTTGGCCTCGTTCTGGAAACAGTCAAGGGTTAATAATTAGGTTAAGTTGCTCGCACCTCATGCTTCATTCCAGCCGCTCAATTACAACTAGCCGAACAAACTTATTGCATGCATGGGAGCGTCTGCATGTGCGAAGCTCCTATCGTTTACTAATTAGCATATGACTCATTTCATCCCTCATACCGCTATTGCTAGTACCGCTATTGCCACCGATGGACTCATTTTAATTAATAATTTTCTGCTGTGTGAGAATTTAAATTCATATTTGTAGCTCGAACTGTCTTTTAGCTACAAAGGCCTGTATCCTAATTTATAATACGGTCGAAAGGATTTTAATTTTTTTTTTATTCATACAAATCCATAGGTATAGGTACCTATAG